>PYAF01003202.1:990979-1014881 GCA_007407185.1 Glycine tomentella
TGCCTATAACTGTTGGAATAAGGGTTCTTTGATGTTGTTCAGTACTGAGTTAGGCTTTTGGCAGATGAGGCCATCACACAACACTGCAGAAGTTTCCTGAAGTGAATATATTTGAATAATGTTATTCGGATATTTGAATATATTCTGTATGGTTTATATTAGTTTTTTCCTCCAACAAACTAATATAAAGCATACTGAATATATCAATCTGAAATACTTCCAATGGCTCCTCGTCTATATAACAGTTTTGTTTATTTTCTAGTGATAAGATTGCATCTAACTTGGAACAATTTATTATGATTTATGCATACTGCTCTCTTTTTCTGTTGGATCTATAGCTTTTGCTATTTGTGATTATTGATAATTGCAGATATCAGAGTGGATGGTTAGCCATGAGGAATACGAGTTATCAGACTCTGATCATGCAGCCCGCATAGATTTGATGACCAAAGTTTTTGGCATTGATGCTGCAGAGCGCTACTTTGAGGGTCTTCCTCTTGCTACAAAGACTGCTGAAACATACACAGCACTCCTCCATTCTTACGCAGGAGCAAAATTGACTGAAAAGGCTGAGGAACTTTATCAAAGAATAAAGGATTCAAACCTTTTCTTTGATGCCCTTACTTACAACGAAATGATGACTCTTTACATGTCAGTGGGGCAGGTTGAAAAGGTCCCATCAGTTGTTGAAGAACTGAAACAACAAAAGGTTTCCCCTGATATCTTTACTTATAATCTATGGATAAGTTCCTGTGCTGCCATTCTTAATATTGATGAAGTTAGGAGGATTCTTGATGAAATGAGTCATGGTGCTGGTTCTAATGAAAGTTGGAAAAGATATTTGAACCTGGCAAATATATATATTAGTGTAGGTCATCTTGATAATGCAAGTTCCAACACACTTGTTGAGACTGAGAAAAGGACCACCCAAAGGCAATGGATAACTTATGACTTCTTAATCATTCTATATGGTGGGTTGGGAAGTAAGGATAAACTTGATCAGATATGGAATTCCTTGAGAATGACCAAACAGAAAATGATTAGCAGGAATTACATCTGCATCATTTCTTCCTATCTGATGCTTGGTCATACCAAAGAAGTGGGTGAAGTTATTGATCAATGGAAGCAATCAACGACCACGGATTTTGATATGCTTGCCTGTAAACAGATTATGGTTGCTTTTAGGGACATTGGCTTGGCTGTAATAGCCAACAACTTGAATAGGATTCTCATTGAGAAGAACCTCAGTCTTGGAAGTGATTAACTAGGAGTTCTCCGAGCATGAATGTAATATAGACTATATATAGATTTGAGATCAATTTTGCAACCTTCGGAAGGGAAAATATATTTCATTTGCAATTTGCTAATTCATCCGGAATGAATAAATATGCTGTGTGAATGAAGTCATGCAATGCTTTTGTGGATGTACAAGATTTCATTGCTTCTAACTTTTTCATTTTTATGGTGCCCTTGGCTAGCAGCATCTTTGTGTTGTGAGAACATTTAATTATTCCCTTTTTCTGATTTTGTAGTTGTAATGCTGCTGTTATTTTCATATTTCTTCCTATGAATATGGATGTGTTTTGCATTTTCATTCTTCAAGAACTATTGTTAAATTGAATGTTTCCCAACTTCTACTGTTATCTTTTTGCTGGAACTTTTATTCCTTTTTTATTTAGGTTTAATGTTATTTTTGTTCCATATGTTTTTAGCTGTTTTTATAAGTTTATAGAGTGCATCATTTTGATTTTTTTTCTTCTGATTTCCGTTAAAAAACATTATGACCCTGTTAAATTTAAAATTTTAAAATATTTAATTTACATAGTGGGGGCTAAAAGCCGCCACTGTCCTTATTTTATTTTAAAAATTATAAAACATCGTACTCTCTCCCCTTTCTCCTTCCCCAAACACCAACATAGAGCCGTTTTTTCTAATCAACCAAGCTTCAGACCCAGGCGTCGTTCTGCAATCTGCATAGGAAGAACAATTTCGCCACCAATATCGCAAGTAGTGGATCCTCTGTCACAAACCCATATCTGGCTCAGTCCGTCCATGTCCACGTGCCCTCAATCGCCACTACCAGATCTAAACACCTACAGAGAAAATTTCACAACAGATCTGACAAACTACAAAGAAAAATCGTAACACAAGAAACCAAACCACAAAAGGGACGGACGATTTTGCAGAAAACAAGCGATTCAAAAGGGGTGAAGGGTCTTGGTGGTGGTCCGGTGCTGTTTTTTTTTTTTTTTTTTTTGTGTTTGGTTTATGCAATTCGTTCATAATGGAGTCATTTTGGTTGGAACGGTATCAGGGTCAGGTATGAGGGGGGTAACGGGGCTGAGAACGGAGCGTGGGGAAGTCGAGGATGCTGGGGAGAAACTCGGGTTTCCGCAGGGAGAACCAAAAAACGACAATGTTGTTGGTGGTTCTGTTGGAGAAGACGGGGAAGAGAGGGTTGATGTTGAGATTCTTGAGTGAGTTCCTGCGCTCGTAGAGTTTGAAGCCTTTTTTGAAGGAGGTGGTGTCAGCTCAGACGCAAAGGTGGTTGCAGATCTAGGTTGAGAGGGTGATGGCCTGGTGGGGGAGGTTTGTCGGTGTGTTGTGTTTTGTGTGTCTGAGGAAGACGATGAGGAAGAAGGGGATGGAGTGGGACTAGACTGCTATTTTTTTTTTAAAACACATAGTGCCGGTTTTAGGCGACACTATTTTAAAATAATTTTAATTTAAAATGGTAAAGGTAACATAATCACTAAAGTTGCTTACGGAAATAGAAAAATAAAATAAAATAAAACATTTAAAAACTTTAATGTATCATGTGCGAGTCACTCGCAAATCAAAATTGACCTAAATCAACAAAAATAATTTGGGTTGGATATTTTTGTATTTGAGTTAAATCTGACCGGAATCAATTAAACATGTTGAATTTAAAATTGACCTAAATCAACAAAAATAATTTGGGTTGGATATTTTTGTATTTGAGTTAAATCTGACCGGAATCAATTAAACATGTTGAATTTTTGGTTGTGTCAGGACTTTTAATATCTAAACCAACTGACCCGTTGACTCAATCCTATGACATGTTAATTTGTATTAAATTATTATTATTAATATATAATATATAATATATATTTTAAAATTTTACAAAAAATCAAATATTATTGACTATTGATTTTATCGACTTAAATTATGGTTGTATCAACGCATCCTTAATCTTTGGGATGAAAACAATAAGGATTTTATTGATTAAAGCTACTTTTCTTTTTGAGGAAATTTGACATGTCACACACAAGGCATATGGAGCAAATGGATCCATTAAAGAAACACTAATATTGTATAAGGTGACCAACTTTTTATAATCACCAAATTCTTGAGACTTGATAGTTTGGTGTCATCTATCCCCAATAATCCTTGGCATATTGTCATTGTTATGCATATGCTTGACATGGGAAAATAGTTCATAACATCCTAAGCATTATTTAATCCAAGACACCAAACAATTGATGGAAGGTACTACTTACTTTATTGGTTTTATGAGAGCTACAAGCTTCCTCATGAAAAAGCTAATTATGATAAAAAGTATAGTATATCCAAACCTTGTTGGAATTCCTGCTTCGCTGAACATATCTTCACACCCTGAAGTTGTCTCCATCCAGGAACAACTTGGAACGTGCATCTCATTATGCCTTTGTAGCGGAACCATCGGAACCTATACAAGGGAAGGAAATTCTTGCCAATTGATGAAAACAGAGAGTCCACGAGAGAAAAGGTAGCAAAAGGGCCACATCCAATAATATATAATCAAGCGAATAAACCAGAGACCAAACAACACATTTAAATTACTGGGAAAACAAATATGAGGGGATAGGGATTTGCATCAAACAAGTAGTGTGCGGTGTGTGAGGCTGATGCAACATTGAATGAAATAGATACCATACCTGTGGAGCGAATATGAAGGGGGAATAGGTAGTCGTAGGAGTGGTGGGTGGAGATTGAGGCATGGCGTTCTCATTAGTTGCCCTTGCACTTGCAAAAACTTCTTCTTCTTCCCGAGTCACATTCACATTGCCAATCCTCAACTCAAAGTAAGAGAAGAATAATGAATGAAAGGGAAAAAGTTGCAACTTACTGAATAAGAATAAGAAGCCAAGCACTCGTGTTCGACACCCAGTACAAGGATTTTTGACTCCGATAAGCTTTAGAGGGATCGCTTGTTGGCTGCCAAGAAGCAGTTGGAAGGAATTGTAAGGAAGAAGCTCTTTGTCGCCGTCGATTAGTGCGACCACCCCTTTTGAGTTCCTTGCTAGTCCATTCTTCTCCTATCGTTTGAGTCGATTTAGGTTTAGTCGCACATTTCACTTAAAAAAACAAATAAGAAAAGGAAGTGTTGACGGTGCAGGTCTATGCAAAGGGCTAAGCTTTGATTTTAACATCAATTTTTTAAACAATATTAACTGAGCAAATACAACATCAGTTTTTTGAAAATTGATGTTAACTGAACATAAAATTAAGTTTTTAAAAACCGATGTTAACTGATGTTGTGTAAAACTCTAACAAGTGGCCTTAGAATTCTCAACACCATTGCAGGTGCTTACTATGAGGATCTTCCACTCATTTGCGTTGTGGGGGGCCAAATTCAAATGAGTTGCTTTCAGCCTGTTACTTGTCATTAGGTAACCTCTTGAGTCAATTAAAGACTATCTTCCATCACTTTCATTGTATATCTATTTCAAATTTGAACCTACCATGCATATTTTATCTTTATTTTAAATTAAATTTTAATACTTTTTTGTTTAAAAATATCTATAATTAAAATATTATATATAAATAAAAGCTATTTATTATAAATTTGAAATATAGCTCATACATTTAAAAGATATATTTATTTATTATAAATTTTAATTTAAATAAAAGTAAATATTTGTCCTATGTAATGAAAAAACTAAAATACTATTTTATAATTTATTTGATGAATTTGTATATTTTTTTTGTTGAAAATAAAATTATTTAATAATAAATTATTTTACTAATTTATAATTTTTTTAGACACTGTTGGAAATAATCTTTAAAAACTTTACTCATAGTTTATTTACTTGATTTTATTCTTAATGTTTTAATAATTTTACATTTTTGACAATTAAGTTTTTTCTTTATCATTTTGGATGATGAAACAAAAAGGATACTGAAAATTGATTTCAAAATTTATCATATTGTTTTTAATATATTGAAGATTTTTTAATATTACAATATATTTATTTAATTATTATCTTACCTACACTTTATTCATTTAAAAATAATATCGATCTCGTCTCTAATTAAAAGGTTCAAAATTATATAATCACCTAAAAATATATTTTTATCTACAAAACAAGAATAGAATTTGTGTAAGGTAATATTAACATGTCTTTCTATACTTTTTTGACTTTCTTGGTTACTTCGATATATATAAGTAATTTTTCGAACAAGAATAATACAAAACATCAGAAAAATTATATGG
Organism: Glycine tomentella; assembly: GCA_007407185.1. Classification (NCBI taxonomy): domain Eukaryota; kingdom Viridiplantae; phylum Streptophyta; class Magnoliopsida; order Fabales; family Fabaceae; genus Glycine; species Glycine tomentella. The sequence continues at coordinate 996,477 of PYAF01003202.1, forward strand.
GAAAGATCAATTGCTTTTAGCTATCTTCTCAATTGAATCATTAAGTCTGTAATCTGTCGTTGGTGTTGGAATTGGATGTGTGGGTATCAAACTGAAAAAACCAAGAGGAATGGGATAAATTGTAGAGGTAGAAATCATTTTTATTAATATTATTATTTTTGACTTAGTTTTATTATTATTTTTAATGATGTGTAAACTTTTAATTGGATGTGATTAAATTTGACGTGTTAGGTACATCTCTATATATCTAATAATTACTTGGAATTAAATTAAATTTTTAAAATTAAGCAATATTAATTAGTTTTCTTAATTAACATTAACTAACGTTTTTTTCTTATAAATTAGCAGTATCGCATATAAATTAGTGAGAACCATTTAATCCTATATTAATTATGTAATAATATATCCTATTTAGTAAATATTTCATGAGCACTTCGAAGACAATGCAGCAATATTAGCACAGGGTATTTGCATCTAATCATAAATCTAGTATCTCATCTAGTGATTGTTGCTCAAAGTTACACTTTCATAACATTGGACATTAAATCATAAAGGTTTCTGAAATTAATATGAAATTAGTAAAATCTTGAAATATATGATTCTTACATAATTATTAGTATTAGAGAATAAGACATAACTTTATTAATAGTGAGACTTCTATAGAGTTTTCTCAATGCATCTTGATTTTCTTAAAAGATAAAAATAAAATAAAATTTTGTTTCGTTGACTATTCTTTTTGTCTATCCATGTTTAGAATATCTAAGAGTTTTAAAAAAATAATTTTCTGCGAGGAATGAGACCTTGGTCTCGTTCATAAAATTAACTCCTTTTAGGCCACTACTATTATTAAATTGTAATTATTTTTAGAAAATTCTCTAATTTAATTCAATTATAATTTAGTTATCAATTATTAATTATTTATTAATTCTTATATAATTCATATATCTCTCTAAGACATTAATTAAGACATTAGTTGTTACATGGACAACACATGCATGCAAGCTTGTTGCCAATGCCAACCACATTTATATATGGAACCAAACTATCTTTATTGGGTGCCAATAAGACCACCCTTGGCCACCACGTTGCAGGACGTCTCGTTGAAATCGGTATCAAAGACGTATTCACCGTCCCTGGAGATTTCAACCTTACCCTTCTTGATTACTTAGTAGCTGAACCTGAGCTTAACCTCATAGGTTTCTGCAATGAGTTGAATGCTGGTTATGCTGCTGATGGGTATGCTAGATATAAAGGTGTTGGTGCTTGTGTTGTTACCAACAATGTTGGTGGCCTTAGCATTCTCAACGCCATTGCGGGTGCTTACTGTGAGGATCTTCCAATCATTTGCATTGTTGGGGGACCCAATTCAAATGATTCTGGCAGCAACAAGATTCTCCACCACTCCATTGGCTTGCCAGATTATACCCAAGAACTTTGTTGCTTTCAGCCTGTAACTTGTCATCAGGTAGCCTTCTGCCAAAGACTATATATCTTCCATCACAGCATTTTTATATTTTTTTCCATCAAATTAAACTCCTCAATCTTATTAATTTCTTTTAAATTGTATTATTTTCTCCTTAAATCTAAACTATTTATATATTTTTACTTAAATATTTAAATTAATTATGCACAGTTTGTTAATTAGAAAAATAAAGAAGAGGAAACTAGAGAGAATAGAAAAGATTCTATTGAATTTGGCACACTTAACACATAAGTTACATGGATTATAGTAGAGCAATCCGTGTTCATTACGTAACTTTTTCATTAACACACTTACAAGTAAAAAAATACACTTAATGAACATAATAACAATAGTATCCTTCTAATTCTTATTTTTTACATAAGAATATTTTCTCTTATTTTAACATTAAATTAAACCTCTTCATTTTCTAATTATTATTATTATTATTATCATTATTTCTATCACGTTTACCCTATAACTTTGAAATTTTTCTTTATGTTTTATTTATTTATGTTACTCAAATTATTATATAATTGCTTGTTCAAATAAAAGCACGAAACTTTGATGCAGAAATCAAGTGTTATTAAGATTCTAAAACGGGTTATGTGTTACTGTAATTTCATCAGGATGTGATAAACAGCTTAGATGATGCACATGAACGGATTGACACTGCCATTGCAACTGCTTTGAGAGAAAGCAAACCTGTCTATATAGCATGTAACTTGTCTGGCACTCCTCACCATTCCTTCATGGATCAGCCTCTCCCATTTTATTTGACTCCCGAGTAATTAATTAATATCTGATTTTCTTACCAAACTAATTAACTCATTTAATTCATGTCATGTATGTGTTTCTTGTTGATTCTTCTTCTTCTTTTATATAAAAAAACAAAATTAAAATCCTTAATTATTTCTTGGACAGGATAACTAGTGAAAGGTGTTTGGAAACTGCGGTGGAAATAACATCAGAGTTTTTAAATAAGGCAGTGAAACCAGTGATGGTGGGTGGGCCAAGGTTGCGAATGGCAAAGGCTAGTGATGCTTTCATGGAGATGGTAGATGCTTCAGGTTATCCATTTGCAATGTTACCTACAGCAAAAGGGATGGTGGAAGAACACCACCCCAACTTCATTGGCACTTACTGGGGACCAGCAAGCACTCCCTTTTGTACAGAAATTGTGGATTCTGCTGATGCTTACCTCTTTGCTGGTCCAATATTTAATGATGTTGTCTCTTTAGGGTTCACACTTCCCCTTAAAGAGGATAAGGCAATTGTGGTGCTGCCTAATCGAGTTATGATTGGAAATGGACCCACCATTGGGTGTGTTTCAATGAAGAGCTTCTTTGAAGCACTTGCAAAACGCCTTAAACGCAACACAACTGCTTTTGACAACTACCAAAGGATATACGTCCCAGATGGCCATGGGCTTCCCATTCACCCTAATCCAAAGTAGGCGTTAAGGGTCAATTTTTTACTCAGACACATACGGAACATGTTGTCCAGTCACACCACTGTGACTTGGTTTACTTGCCAGAAGCTCAAATTGCCACAAGGATGCGGGTAATTAATTAGTTAGTATTTTTTTATAAGTGAGAATTGAAGACACTGGTTAGAGATTTACACTAACTCATGTAACTGCTTAATCAACTAAGTTAGACCCTCTTGACATTCTGAAGTGTTTAAATAACAATTTGTATATCAAGTTAATAACTTAATTAAGAGTGAGTCTAACTATATATATTGGGTTTACAGAATTTCAAATGCATTATGGATCAATAGGTTGGTCACTTGGTGTGCGCATGCTACTCTCCATAAGAGAGTGATTGCTTGTATTGACGATGGTAGCTTCCAGGTCATTCAAATTCACTGTTCAATTGTCATATAAATTTATTATGTATAACTCATGACATTACCTCATTCCTGCAGAATAGAGACATTAGAAATTCATATCATCTACTGTTTCAAATTCTGTCTTGCATGACAGTACAGTAAATGTCACTTTTGCTCAAAATTTCCCATGTTTTATCCCTTGTATATGTTCTTTAACACAAGGAATTTTACGACACACCTTCTAAGACGGTTCATAAAAAACCGTCTTAGAAATTAGGCAGTGGCAATTTTGTAAATAATAGGAGATTTACAACGACGGTTTTGTAATAACCGTCTTCGATAGTGAGTGTTCAAAGATGGTTTTGTTAAAACCGTCTTAGAAATAAAGTATACGAAAACGGTTTTCTTATAACCATCTTAGAAACTGATAATATTCAAAAACGGTTTTGTCAAAACCGTCTTAAATAAAGTATTTTCGTTTTAAAAAAAATGACAAAACTGTTTAGAAAATTGAAATTTGTCCCTCACTCTCTGTGATAAAGCCCGACGCCTCCCTTTCTCACTACGACCATTTCCAGATCCTCTACTATTTTGTGAACAAAACCTAACCACTCTCACCTCTTTCTTCTCCTTCTTCTTTGAATTCAACCACTCTTTCTTTGTGCTTAGTCCAATAACTCAGAACATGCCCACTTGGTGGGGTAAAAAGTCCAGCAAGAGCAAGGACCAACAACAGCAAGAAGACCACCACCCTCATGGCGGAGGAGGAGGCGGTACCACTAGCATCCTTAACTTCAATTTCATTAAGTCCAACAAGACCAGGCTCGACAGGCCCACCAAGAGCTTCGACGACGTAGCCAGAAACTCCTCACGCCAGCCACGATTTCAGTTCCCCCGCCTTCGCCGGCGCCTCCTCCGTCGACCAATGCCCCCCCTTGCCTTGCCCCTTTGTCTCCTCCATGCAAAGCTTCTGCATCGAGCAAGGCCTTGTTTTCGGATCTGCCTCTGTTTCCGGCTCCAGCGTCAGCTCCAGCGGCTCCTACAATCATCACCCTACTTGTCATTCTCAGATTAATGCCTCCAGGTTTCTCATTTATTACTTTAAACATCGATTTACATAACATTCAACTCCATTCGATTGGATTAAATTGGATTTGATTCATTTAATTTACCCTATTTTTTAAATTTAAATTAGGTTCTCATGTAATTAGCTTAATCATTGATCAGATAAAGTGACTTCTACTCAGGTTCCTGAGACTCTCTCTCTATGTCTATTGGAACATCATTGCATACTTTACTTGAATTATACACTTAGTATATTGTAGGTTTACCACTGAATATATGTAGTATCGGTTCATGTTTTTATTAGCTAATAGATAGGGGTGATGGAAAGTGTAAACAAATAGGATTTTATCTTTAATCAAGGCAAGTATATTGGTCTTATCAAGTACTAAAATAGTAAGTGGAGTATCGTTTCCATGATAATTGATACAAATACTAACTACAGCCAAATCAATATTATTTGAGCCCACCAAAATCAATTGGAAAGATTAAGAATTAAAAACTAACTATGTAAAAAACAACTCTTGATTTAGTGCTTGAGCCCTGTTGAATTGCTTGGTGCTCAAGAACAAAGGCCATTTGATAGTTGACACTTCGACGCTTGGCAGTGTGAGGATGCCTGGCACTTAGGCTTGATGCATTGTAGCACTTAGCACTAAGTCCTGGTGTTGAGTGATAATTTTGGAGCACTTAACAAATGGGCTTTTTATTTATGATGAGCTTAATGAAGTTTTGTTTTAGTACAATTAAGGGGGTTGCGAATGCTTTCTCTTATTATTGGATCCGAAATCACTGATGCATCTGTTGCTGCCATTGCCTCAAGCTACCCAAATCTTGAATTGCTTGATCTCAGTAGGTATGTATATGTATCCATTCTAATTGCAATCAAATTTTTCATAGGAGTCTTGAAATTGTAGTATCCTTGGAGACCAAGAAAAGAATATATGAAATTCTTGTTCAAATTTGCATCCAGGTAAGTCAGGTTTTAATGGTCAATATTTACTGTTGTTTTGTTTGTTTACACATTAATGTTAGATACCCAGTAAGTTGAAGGCATATCATGTACCTTAGATCCAGTGATCGTGTCTGCAGTGCATGTAATTTCAATGGAGACTGTGTTGATGTAAGGTGCCACTGCTTTCTTGGATTTCATGGTCATGATTGTAGTAGAACCCACTTCTCTGGCAAGACTGTAACCCTCAATATATTCTGACTTCAATCTTCTTCAATTTGTTTTCAGAAAATGATTCTTACATACCCAAAGTTGCAGGGTGTATACATGTTGAAAGAGATTGGAAGAGAGAAAGATATATGAATAAAAATGAAAGGTATAAGAAGAATATTTGTAAATAATAAGTATCTAAATATTACTATTCTTTATTTTCTCTATGTTGGTGACACGTTTTGGAGGGAGGGGGAAGGAAAAAAAGTAAGAACTACGAATGATAAAGGAGCATCTTTGGTAGAATTCAACTTCGTTTCTTCAAATGTGGGCATCATATTTATTTCATTGAATTATATTAGTTAATTTGATAGACTTAAATATTTCTTTATATTATTAGTTAATGTGGGCAATGAATTCTTTATATTATTACTTTTAAATTATTTTTGGCTTTTTCTTAAATGGTTTTAGTTAACGTGTTCTTTAGCTAATAATTTTTTTTATTATTTTAACCAAGTGATTCTAAGACGGTTCAAAGGTATAACCGTCTTAGAATCACTAATTTTTTTATTTTATCACAAATTCCAATAGTTCAATACCGGTTTAATCGAAAGGTGATTTTATAGCCTTATTGATTTGGATGATCAGCTAATTTAGTTCGTTTTTTATAACTATATTTTTTAGTTGATAAAAATATAAATAATTTTTTTACAATTATGTTAATTTTTGAATGTTGTATTTGCAAATTTTTGAAATAAAATAGGAGAATTCATAATTAAGGAACTACTTCTAAAATCATTTGGAACATGTTACATCATCAATATGTATATATGATTTCATTAGAAATATGAAATCATAAAAGAAATGGCTATATAAATGGCTTGGTATGTAAGTACCTAATAAACAGTTCATATTATACAATTTAGAATAAAAGAAGCTTCCCAATGTAAATCAGTAAAAAATATAATTAAAATCTTTTGTTTGCCATAACTTGATAAGTAATAGTTGTATATGGGAAGAATAACTGTACATTCATCAAAACAATAAAGGTTCCGTACATAATTTAAAATAATAAATAAAGATCCAAGGTTTACAAAACTAGTAAATAAGTACCTGTTAAGCTTTAGTTACATTCATCCAACAAACTAATACATACTCAACAAGCTACACTACATCGCATCACTAACGATGCTTTTTTTCCTTTATTATTAGTTCCAACCCACCAACAAGTTAATTCAACACAGTTGGTTCCAGGCGTTATAAGTAACATAGGGCATAAGCTTAGAAGGTAACATGTATATATAAACTTTGCTCATTCACTTTACACACTTGAGCATGACTTGGTACCACTGACCCAAAAAAAGAAAGCATGACTCGGTACCCATTTCCATATTGTAACTAAACACTTCCAAGCCATGATAGAACAGAGGAAACACGTAAGAATCATGTCTCATGCGTTTCGAGTTATAGTTATATACACACATAAAGTTTAAAACATCAAAATTGTCCCCACTTTGTCTCATCGAACCTATTTGGGTGGGAAAATTACTAAAAAATGTAGATAACTCTAAATGGAGTGGGACAAGTTCCCTTTCAAATCTAAGACATAAATCTATAGCACCACGAAAGGGTCTAGCTAGGTAGTTCTTTTTACATCAATACCAGTTTGAAACTCAAAACAGGGCATTATTTAAGAAAATATTTAGCAAAAAAATATTTATTTTATTTACTCTTTTTTTATATACATTATATGTAGATCATATTCAAGTGGGATAAAGACTACTATGAACAATAAAACTCTCTCTTTCCATGTATTTAATTCAGTTTTAATTACTATTTAATCTTTACTTTATAATTGGTTAATGATCAACAACTTCTCACTTTGTAATATATTCTTTGTTAGAATTTATTGTTATAATTGACACTTTCTCTTAATTTGTATTCTTTAATCTTAACTAACTAAATAAAATAAAAAAAAAAAAAGAAAGATTGAGAAGCACGTAATGTTCCAAGGCTAACGTTGAAACTCACTACACACAAATAATTAAATTATATGTCAATGATGCCCGGGGCCAAGATCAAAATAACGTTGTTTCAATAAATACAAAATATGCAAGTGATGAAGTCAAGGCTGGTACCCACAAGAAATAAATAAAGCTGAAATTTGTCTCTATTTTTCTTTCGGTGGTAAGTGTATATATGAACAAGTCTTTTTTGTATTCGGAATCGATCAATATGAACTATGAAGAGACAGTTTCTCTCTTCAACTGTTCCCTTTTTATTTTCTATTGTTCTGTTCTTAGTTAGAGGAGACGGAAACTTTGACATATGATATTTCTTTCGCTAATGTCTTATGCCACAAGGTGCTTACCCTAACCCTGTTTTCATATCTAGAAGCAAGTTTTGATCGAGAACCTTAAATTTACAATTTACAAACTTACAACTGTTGTTATATTATATAGCTTTAATATAGTTCCCATAAAGGGAACGTCATATTCGATTAACTAACAATATGACTGTCTGATTATTTAATTTATTCATCAACGTTCGTATCCGTAATATTTCAAATAATTCTAACTATTATTTATAAAATAAGACAACAGAGTGCAATCAAGATTTTGACTCTTTCGTTTCATCTCCACTAAATTAAACATTTTAAATGCATTAACTTAAGAAAATGGTTGAAACAACTCGTTCTTCCGGTTTAAGAGAGGAACGATCGATGGAATGGAACGCAACATGCTTCATGCTTCAGTCCAATATTCATAATTGGACAGTCCCACAACTCTATTTTATTTCATGAATTCATAATTAACTAATTATATTTTACTCTCTTTTTTACAGTGAATTATATTATACTCTAGCTACCTATTCGTAGAATTACAAATCTGAGTAACTTATACATAAGTTCTTTGATTCTATCAAGGATAAACACATCATACAGAATAATGCACAAAAAAAGCAAGTGAATGTTCATTGCTGTTGACATTCAGAATTTGACTACGTTCTTGATAGTAAATTCCTGCCTACATATGGATTTATTCCCGCATGCATATTAACCTTAAAGTTTTCACTATTACAGTCTTTAATTAACAATTATTACCACCCATTACTGACATGCCCTTTTACTTTGAAATCTTAATCAAACAACTACTGGTATTATTTACTTCAATACTTTCTACGAACCTTTACTATATTACCATCTTTAATTAACAACTATTACCATCCATAACCGACATGCCCTTTTACTTTGAAAGCTTAAACAGACAAAAATTATTTACTTCAACACTTTCTACAACCCATAATTGACACGCAATTTCATGACCAAGGATTTCATCAACAATTACAACATGTTTAACATTTTTCAGGCTTAATTATCCAAACCAACAAAAGCAACCCGTGCCACCCATTCTGACTTTATCCATCCTCAACATAGGACATCATAAGGTACATGACCTTGAGTGTGTCTAGCTAGCTTCCTTCCTTATTAGCTATCAAAATCAAATTGCGTAAATTGACCATATCTCCCTCTTCAATTGCACACACCTTCCCCCTCATTTCGTACAAGCAGCAACGGTCAACTCATTTCATCTACACAAAACATTAACCTTTCTCAGCCGTCAAACCCAACCCACCCATATTATATACATATAAATAATGGCATAGGTTAACCCATTAAACCACACAATACATATAAATAAACCCACTACACCCTCTTTTAGACCCAAATAGCAACATCTTTTTTCCTATTGTCAAATTAAGCCCTTTTCTACCAAAATCAATTTCTTAAAATCATTCGCTTTATCATAAATTTGAATTTAGATCTAACTCAATCTAACAAAATCGATCTGATGTCTAGCAGTGGATGCAGCAGGGCACCCGTGAAGGTTGTGATCATCAATACCCAATACGTAGAAACCGATGCCACGAGCTTCAAATCCGTGGTGCAGAAGCTTACGGGTAAAGATTCTGATAATTTAGATGCAAAGATTCAGAGGAAGCGGCATGATCATAAAAGTGGGGTTGAGGGGAGGTCGTTTTTAATTAGAGACGTGTCGTTTAAGGAGTTCGATAGGCTGCTCAGCGAGATGCCACCGTTAAACGACCTTTGGGCTGATTAAACCACTTTATCCACCGCCAGCGCGCGCGCGCGTATGGTGTATGTATTCGTTGTTGTATCCGATTAATTGATTTGATTCAATATTTTTGGTTATTGTTGGAGGCGGTGTATATACGCATGCTGAGATTGTGGCCCTGTATTCATTGCTTTAATAATTTGAATATTGATTCAGTATGTATACAATATTAATTGGTGTTCATTAATGGTTCTTTTATACTATGATAGCTATGCTTACAAAATTAATATAACTAGTTTAGGCTAAGGAACATTGTGTAAAAGATTGTTGATTTAACATTTTATGTTTACCAAATTTTAATGACAAGTTAAGAGAGAATAAAACAGCGAAGCAACTGGGCCAGAGTCTCCAGAAGATTAACTATTAATATACTAGTATTCATTTGGTCCCATACTTTGAGGGAAGGCAATCAAGTAGCAGATTGTCTTGCTGGTCATGGTCTTACCATTGATGATCAGTGTAAAAGTTTCAAATTTGTTCTTACTTTTGTTCAAAACTTTGTTTTAGTGGATGTTTCTTCAACCGCATTCCCATGCAGTTATTAATCTAGTTGGTTTGGGGTGTTCCCTCATTCTTTCAACAACACAAATAAAAATATAAACTAGTATTATTAAGGTGAAGTGATTTTGACTTAATATTGAAATTATTGGCGCTCACTAAGAACATTGATTTGGTTTGAACCAGCCGAAGTTATAATATTTATTTATTAAATAAATTAGATTAATAAAATTTTAAAATTATTTAATTAAAAGGGTCGTGTTTTGAATAATTCATAGTCTTTTATACTTAATATGTCATCCATCTTATTTAACGAAATAGGAATAGTACGTATAATAGTGAAATATGGTCATACGTATGTTATAATTTTTTATATATTCATTATCCTATAAAAATGCTTAGATTTATTAGTTTTTTTTTTTTTTTGTTGTTGTATAATGACAAAAAATGAGTTTTGAATATAAAACCTCATTTAAACTATTTAAATTTCCTACTGTTAGACTGACCCTAATAGATCGTTCAGATTTATTAGTTTATTCAAAAACAATTTTTAAAATAATATTTCACTTTAATCAAGCTTATTAAAATATGAGATTAGGCCTTAACAAAAGGCAGATATATGGCATGTAATATAATTCATGCTTAGGGTCTTTGCCAGATCTAGCTTATAATTGAATGTTACAAATTATAGCTAAGGGCTATTGAAAATTTGAAAGTTTAAATGTTAGATGATGACGGATTAAATATTACAAGAGTAATTTTTAATGTTATTTCTCGTTTTTATTATTCTTTTTTTAAAAATTTAAATTAATCATATTAGATTTTAAGAAAATAAATGGTGAGAATAAAAAAGAATTCTAAAAAAATATATTCTAGGAATAAATTCCTCTTTCATTTCCTTAAGATGTGTGTCTAGAGCGGACAAACAAAGGTCCTAGTCCCCTGCCCCCATCCCTTGAAAATTCTTATGCATATTATTAAGTTAGTTGATGTAAAATTGTATAAAAATTATTTTGTATGTTATATGTGATTACAGTAAATAGTTAAGATTAACTAATGTAAATTTAGTTGTGTTTGGTATTATTATTATTATTATAACAGTTAAAGTTATTATCATTTAAAATAAAAATTAATTTTAATTTTACGTGTAAAAATAGTAAATAAATTTTAATTTTTATTATTTATTATAAATTAAATATTTAAAAAATTATAAAAAAAAAAAATCACCCTCTTTAATAGATTTATGGATTTATCGAAAGAATTAACATTGTCCACGTGGCAAAGTATACTAGTGTACATGTGTTGTTATTTTTTTCACCCTTGTTTTTATATTTGACCGCACAACTTTCAATTTTTTTACTTATTGTTAATTTATATCTTTTAATGATTAATTTTATATTTTGTTCCTTTTATATTTTAATTGGTTGGACATTTCATTTTATTTTATATTTTATTCATATGTTTGATGGTAAATATTATTTAAAAAAAATTAAGTTGTCCTCACTAACTACAGACCCGGAGTCTAGACGACGAGTGATTAAAAGAATTTGTTTCTAAATTTTTTAAGAATAAAAATTATATTTATATTTTAATATAGGAGATAAAAAACATACTTGCTCTAGATTTAAGAGAGAAATATTTAAACTTATGCATTAATTACCGCATGATCATTGATCAGGTAACTCATTTTTACAAAATTACATATATTGACATGAGAGAGGAAGAAAGCTAGGAAAAATACTAAAAGAAATACTATGTTTATCACGCTGATAATTTGCTAGCTGGATCTGTCTTTTCATTCTTCATGGGAGCAGTCAATTAATCTAGAACACACATGAAGACAAGTTGTTGCTGACACACTAATTTCAGTAATTAATTTCTTTTGCATGACTTCAGAATGGTTAATTAATTCATGTTAAAAGGCAGAGAAGATATGAGTCATGGGTTTTCCGTTTATTTAAACGATGCAGTTGTTGAATGTAAGGTGCGTGTTTTTAAACAAAGAAGAAGACTATTTTCTATGCATGTTTTCTAGCGCTTCAAAGAAAAACATGCATATGAGACAGGCCGGATCATAAAGTCTTCCAGAAACAAGTCTTGAAATTTTAATTTGTTTTGTTTTCCTTTACCACCATAAAATCTTAATCAACTGTATAATATTTGGTAAGAGTTTCCAGAAGCTGAATTCCAGAATACCTTTACGCTTTGTTCGATTGGACAAAAAAATTAAAGAAAAGAAAACAGATGAAAGAAAAGATGCAGGTAATCCGATTTATTTCGATTTTGTCAACAGGAGCTTCAAGTTTATCTGTCTGTCTTTGCAATAATTAACAGAAAGGGATGTTCAGGGCGTATACACGTGTTTGACAAAATTCATATGAAATATATTAAATATAAAATTTCATCAAGACCTTAAACGCTAATTTTTTTTTTTTTATTTACTTTCGTATGTACTAGCATGAATTAACCATAAGTAAAGTCGATATCAATAATGTTTCTCACGTCCCTTTAATGACAACCGGAAGAAAGAGAGAAATTAAAGAGGAAAGAATAATATGTTAAAATGAGATACGTACCCAATAAATGATAATAATAAGAAGAAGAAAAACAATACAAAAAAAGAATACTCTTTGGAACTAATAACGCGTAAGGTTTGGAACATTATGGCTTGCGTGACAAGTAATACTCATTCTCATGACAAGTAATATATGTACCCTAGGACACTCTTCTTAACTAGCTAGTATCGTGTTAAATTCATAAGCAGTTATAAAAATTTTGTTAAATGCTAGTATAAATTACGTAATAAACATTACAAATTAAATAATTTTAGATAAATCAATACGATATTTTTTTTATAGAAAATACTGAAATGACCTCTTATTTTAAATGAATAACACTATTTATACGTATATTACTAACATTAAAAAGACTTTTTACATGGTCATAATTTCATTCGATTGTAAATTGTCACATAATTGAAATTTGTTGATTTTTGTAATAATTAATTTAAAAATAATGTTCACATAATTTTTTTGATTTTCAGTGTAAAAATATTTACACTAATAATAAATTAAAATTAAACTTTTTTTATTATGCATGATTTTATAAATATATATATATATATATATATTATAATGATTATGTCACTTCATATTAATGTAAGAGAAACGAAACAAAAGTTAGATGGAACTAATATTACAAGTGTTAAAGACAAACACTTTCGATTACTTTTAGTGATACATTGAGATTATTTTTTCTTGAGGAAATTGAGAATTTAAAAGTAAACAATTAAGTTTTTGAAAAATTTAATGTATTAAATATTATATATTTCATTAAATACTTTTTTGTATGATCCATAAAACCAATGTTTCGAAATTATATTTAAAAAATCAGACTTTCAAATATACGTGTCACGTGAATCATTTTCTTATCCATTTCGGTATTTTTGTGTTAGATTATGTAAACAATGCAAGGTTAAGAGGTAATGGAAACCTATCTAGGATTGGGGATTGAATAAGAATGGCAAAAATCCGTATCTATGGATACCTGCAGGTAAAATTTGTCATATATGAATCCCAAACGAGTAGTTAAATGGGTATCTGTGAATAATTTAAATGGTTTTTTTTTTCTTACCAGATTGTTAATTGGGTGGGAACGGATATCAGACTATCCGTATCCACAAATATCCATTACCTGCAAAATGAGTAAATTTGTTCAGTTTTTTTTATAAATATTATTAGGCTCTCAACTCTATTTTGAACTTAATTTGTAATATCATATCAACTTTGATTGCATAGTTAGTAGCAATTTGGGCAAAAATTTATTTTCCCATAACACTGAATTTATACAAATTTCTAGGATTAGACTGATGCATCAAAAGTTAATTAATTGACTAATTTTAGACGAAAGTTGTATTTAAACCTTTTTTTATATATCATCATATCAAGTTTGTGTTTTTAATACTGTAGACTCATCATGTTATGTTATCTGAATTAATTTTGGAGTTTAACTTGCAATTCCTACAACTCAATATTAAAAAGGTCAGTCTCATTCTAATTCTAAAGACTCGTCACTCTTGCACTAGATATTAAAATGATGGAATAATTAAAAAATAGTTAAAAGTTTTTATTTTATTTTATTATGAAATATCCATGAATACATGTAATTATATGAAAATCCGTCGATAATTTTCTAAACGAGTATCCAACGGGAAGCAAGAATATACTATTCGTGCTCACCTCGTCCAATTGTCATCCCTAGGATTGAAGCTAGTGCAAATGTGACAAAGAAACAGTGAGCTGATTATGCCATCGCCTATGACAACCTAACAAAGACACTACATTCTTCTCATATATAACCCTTAAGGCTAAGAGAGCCTTGAACAATATCTTTGCTAACAATGATTCTCAATAGTGGGAATAACAAATCAACTAAAACTCTAGTATTCTATTTTTCTCAACTTTCACACACATCAATGATCCAAATTGTAGACACTTAACTTCTCTAATTATTCTAGAATTGAATTCTCTATTCTTTTTGAATATTCTAGTTTATGTTTAGTGCACTTTCCTCTTAGGTAAAGGCTCATATTTATAGTGATTAAGAAATATGAATTTGAAATTTTTAAAAATAAAGATTTAATTTAAAATAACCCTTATCTCTTTAATATAAATAGCTACTTGGTTTTAGACAAAAAAAAATCCTTTCCAATATCACAATTCAAATGTTGGTTTAGTTTTGAAAAGATGTTTGTTTTTTCTTCTCAAAATAGCATAGAATCTTGATTTTTGGGCAACCACACTGGTGTCATTCCGTTTTAATCCTCCAATCCCCTTCTAGCAAATCACTGACCATTGCTCATCACCACCAAAGGCTATTTGGCAACGACATTTCTTTTTTCTTTTTCTTCTTTCCTCACCACCTTCACCCTATCCTCCCCCTCCCACTGTGAAGTTGGCAATCTCCTCAAGCCTTTGCTGACACCAGCATGTTATCCACTGTCAAAGCTACCAGATAAATTCTCACTTAGAAATCCAACTCCAATCCACTTCCACATTTTAGCCCAAGCTCGATCATCTCTTCCATTCCCAATCCACCACCCCTCCATACTCATAAAATTAGCTTCTCCTTAAAGATAGTGTTTCTTTATCCCAATCCCAATCCGAATCCGAATCCCAACAACACAAAACCCAAAAGAATCGCATCAATTCAACAATTTAACACTGAGAAGCGACTGTGACCTAACAATTGGAGCAATTTGTCGGCAGCGAAAGTTTCGTTGGACTAGCACATGGCCTTGAGGATGAGGTTATATAATGTGGTGTTGGGGTTGGCGTTAAATTTCCCCATCTGCAAGACAAGGTCGAGGGGCTTGCACCCGCGGATCTACGTGGGAGGGAAGATCAACAAATACATCCCCTCATTTTAATAAAATCAACACTATTTATTCTAAAATATTATATTTTACATATCTAATTTTATGTATTTAAATAATCTTACCCGTTTATATATAAAAATAAATAAATATATTATCTTATTTTAATAAAATATAAATATTTATCTTAAAATTTTATATTTTATATTTTTTATTATTAAATCCAACTAGATAATTATCAATTTTTATTTTTTTAAATAAATTACCATCAAGCACCTGTGACGAGGTTGGTGCAATTGTATTAAGTGTTTTTATTTTTCTCGATCTTGTCGAGGGACGTAGCCCAAGCATCAAAAGGGTATTTAACATTGTTTCATAATCATTGTTGGAGGCCATCCAGTCGCCGAAACATTACTGAGAAATCGCTTCTGAAAGCAATGAACAATGGTAGGAGGGTTGTCGATAATGGATATTAGGGATTACAGTGTGGAAGAAAGGATGTTCTGATGGTGCATGGTGGTCCATCCTAGCTTTCTTCTACTTCATAAAATAATATATAACTAAACAATCCATTCAAACATCTAAGAGAACACCAACTTGTTGGATAAGCCTAACCTAACTTGCCCCTTGACTTATTTGGTTGGCGGGTTGAAGGGTTGAATCAGTTTACCATAACTCAACCCATTTTGATAGATTAAGTGGGTGATCCATTGGTTTCAACTCATTTTCACATCTTACACTTGTGTTTTTCACAATTTTTATTTAACATTATTTATTTGTTTTCTATTTTATTTTATTTTTTATTGTTGTGTGTGGAAGAATTTTTTTCAACACATAATTTAACTCAATAAAATCTAATTTAATTGATTGAATAATATCATAAATTATTAAAAATTTCTTAAAACTCTCTTTGATTCTTAGGAATAATAAAATAATTATAAAGTTACATGTTCCTGTTAACTTTTTTTTTTGTGTGCGCTCCTATTAATTAACTTATTGAATAAGAGTTCTCAACTAACCAAATATACTTCTAACAACTTATTTTTTGCGAAATAAACTAATTGACTAGCCTATATTATAAACTATATCCGTCATTAAGTAGTCAAGTAAAGTAAAAAGACAGACGTGGCACTGGCAGCAAGTTATGCAAACAGTAACCGTACATTAGAAAATTGTATTAAATACAAATATTCATCACGAGCTTAATAAAGTACATTTCTTAATTTTCTTTTTTCATTAACGATTACCACGGTTTTATCACGTTATTTAAAACCCAATCAACTCTCAAGTAAATCAATACCAACTATTATACAACTAATATCAACATGATGGAGAATCCATTGCAAAATCAAGTTTAAAACAAAAATAATTTTATCAGTGAATCAAGATAATTTTTTTACATTTATTTTTTCTATTCTTCATTAGATTTACATTCGAACGCAAATCGTGACATTTTTAACTATAAATCAAAACATGTATTATATCGTTGATTCAAATAACGTTAAGCTCAAATTTATTAAGATCTAGGATTTGAATTTTGTGAATGAAAAAAAATTCATAAAAAAGAAAATCTTACAAACAATCTGCCAAAATTTTCTAGGAATATTAATTATTAATAAAAGTAATAAGTAAAGTATAAAAAGACTTCCTGTTTACCCACTAACAACATCTTAAAAATTTTGCATTTTGACTTTGCCCAGCTAATTAATTTAATACATTCGACAATAATCAGATACTGTCCCTATAACAACCTTTATCATAGCATGTTTTCTATATTTAAAATTTTTAATTGATACACAGCTCATTTATCCATTAGCATATGTAGTGACGTTTCCCAAAAAGCATTTAGATATTAGAATCAATTCCAGCTTTAGTGGGAAACAAAGATGGAGGACCCTGCAAAAAGGAACCACACAGCACTGCAGATATCACACAGGGATTGATGCTATGCATCTTGCATTAAAAAAATTTGATAAAAAGGTGTTATGTTCAGAATCAGATATTTATGCATGTTCTGTAGGGGACCTTTCCTTTCTTATAACCAATGTTTTCACTGGTCCAACCAAACCTGCATATTTACCTATATTCTCAAAAAATAAGTGGAGATCCTGGCTAATCATGATTAATGTTGAGGTACAGGTTTCCCCAAATAAAGTACATTAAGCAATGATACATTCCAATTTGTTTCAGAACAAAGATCAACCGCATGAACCAATGCCACAGAATTTAATATTATAAGCCCAAGGAAAAGGAAAGAGTTGAAAAGCTAATAGGATATATTTAGTAATAAATTAAAAAATTATAAATTAACTAATTAAATTAAAAGTATTTAACCAACAAAATTTAACACAGTTGGTAGATGATTGAGTTCCTTAAATATGCTGATAGGTTTGATTCTCTAATCGTACATATGAAAAAGACTTTGTTGAAAGAGACAAAACTCACTTTAGTGATTTCTACGTATCGAGGATTAGTCCCCATGACTTTAAGAATAACTGGCTTCCAGCAAAAAAAATTAAAAAAATTTAATAAGATTGGTTAATAAATTAACCGATAAATTATAAGTCAATTTATTTAATTTTATAAACTAGTTGAAATAATTTATGAAAAAAAAGCTAAAAACAATTAAACTAATTCTATAAAGTGGTTTACTACATACGCAGCACCACAATCATGATATATAAGAATTTAATTTAATTAAAATACACTTGCAATAAAAGTATTATTTAAAGTATTATCAGATCATAAATTACCATAATAAATAAAATATTGTAATGACTACTTTAAAAATTATAATTTCTAATTGATTGGCCCATGCAAAAATCTTTATATTGATGGTGTATAAAATATACACTTACAATTATAAGTATATTTTACAGTA
>PYAF01003202.1:1014981-1051944 GCA_007407185.1 Glycine tomentella
AAGAATTTAATTTAATTAAAATACACTTGCAATAAAAGTATTATTTAAAGTATTATCAGATCATAAATTACCATAATAAATAAAATATTGTAATGACTACTTTAAAAATTATAATTTCTAATTGATTGGCCCATGCAAAAATCTTTATATTGATGGTGTATAAAATATACACTTACAATTATAAGTATATTTTACAGTATTATCAGATCATATAGATTACCATAATAAAAAGAATTGTAATGATTACTTTATAAGTAATAACTTCTAATTGATTGAGCCATGTAAAAATCTTTATATTGGATGGTGTATAAAAAATACACTTACAATAAGTATTTTTTACAGCATTATCAGATAGATTACCATAATAAAAAAAATGAATAATATAAAAGTCATAATTTTTAATTGATTGACCCATGAAAAAATCTTTATATTGATGGTGTATAAAAATTTAACTCATTCTATTATTACAAATCATTGTCATATTATTCTCTTCATGTCTTAATGTGCATCTAGCTTTACAATTCGAGGGAACTCAAAATCGCATCTTCACACTTACAAATATTTATTATTTGAACGTTTGCCCTAATTAAATGCTAAACATACTGAACTCACAAATATTTACGACAGTAAATAGTGCAAAAGATTCAGGCTAAATTAAAGTACGATTAGCACTAGCTCAAAGTAAAAAAAAAAAAAAAAAAACCTGAAACTAGACCATTTCAATGTACATAAGGTATAATACTTCACGTAGAAAGTTTAACTAGTGCATAATAGTTATAACTCTGGCAACAAAAAAAGTAACTGCTGTTAACAGAAAAAAAGATGGAAATACTGAAACAAAGGGAAGTTTCACCACCCTTTCTACACAAGTCTCAACTGGAAAGTTGACCAAATACCCTCTCTCTCAAGTCTTGTTGGATGATGTTGATAGGTTAATGAGATGCCGCACGAGTGACTCTTGGCCTCACTGGAGTCTTTGAAGGACTCACCCTACAGAATGAATGAAAATAAAATATGAATCAAATAATTTTAGTTGAAACTTGCATAACAAAAACTATGCTTCAGTAAAGGCACCAAACCTTATAGGCTGGGTCCCCAAGAGCATCCCACTACAGTTTAGTGCAATGATGGCACTTTCAGCCTGCTCAAAAAAAAAAAAAAAAAAAAAAAAAAAAAAAAAAAAAAAAAAAAAAAAAAAAAAAAAAAAAAAAAAAAAAAAAAAAAAAAAAAAAAAAAAAAAAAAAAAAAAAAAAAAAAAAAAAAAAAAAAAAAAGAAGTCAAGATGATGAATGGTTCCTCTTGTGCAAGTTAACATGGTATATGCCACTAACAGCACATCAAAAAAGAAATCATTAAATTCTTTAATGATGCATATGTAAACGTTCATGTGACATGTTTTACAAAATAGGAGAGAAAATTTTGATGATTTCGTAGATCACCAAAATTTTCATCTATTTAAGAAAAAAAATTAATTCATGCATACTTATACCAAGGAAGACCACTTTGGTTAAGTCCCCAATTAGTTAACATCTATGCTTCAAGAAGATAAGAACAGGTCAGGAGCTCAATGAAATCTAACTCACCCATACACCTGAGGTATTAAGTAAAACAATAAATATTATTTTGTAAGATAAAAACTAAATTCTTAGTAATAGCTTATTCTTTTAAAAGAGACTAATTCCTTGAACATTTTACTCTTTTACATATTACAAATCATAAACATGAAAATGAAAGTTTGGTAGATTCATGACCACATGTTGGTTGAATATAAACTACCCTGTTACCTGTGCAGGGGGAAGTGAGCGATAAATTAACAAATCACTGAATCAGTAAATGTCTATACAATAAATAATACAGATACACTTTGTGAAAACTTTAAGAAATATACTTGTGCATACAACAAATAAAACTTTATCCCACTTGGTGAGGTTGGTTATATGGATAACACGATGCAATTGGGCTCAGTTGAAGACCAAATTCTCAAGGATATTATTCACCATGAGATCTCTCACAAAAGTTTCCTTTAATGTCCTCCTAGGTCTCCCTCACTCCCTAACACAAATACTGGTGCATAGCTTGGAAGAAATTATCCATTGGGAAAGAAATGGGGCTCAAAATGCATAAGATAAAAATTATAGAATAGTTACAGTTGCCAAGAACAAAAGTAAATAGAACCACATAGAATCCATAAAATAATCAACATAGGTTGAATAGGTTGTTCATGAGGCAGTTATTCTCATAAACTGTGAAAGTGTAGTGCAGCCAAATTAATGGCAACTAGTGTAGTCAAGACTTACCATTGCAAATTCCACAAAAGCAATTCGAGTTGAATGCACATGGTCCCCTAAAAGCCTAAGGCGCATAACCTGTAAAATAGAATGGAAATGTCAATGAAAATTTCTGACATAAATATGTTCCAGCATATAGCATGAAACAATTATTTTCTGGTCTAACCTCGCCACAAGCTGATTCAAAAAAATTCTTCACTTCAGCTTGAGAAACCTGCACTCATATTTGAGACAAATGTGATAAAGCATCGATAGAGTTAACTCCAATAATTCATCATTGCAAATCAATAAAATCATAGATGCATATCCTAGAAAACATATTAGAGATAGCAAATTAAGTCAATACTCAATACCATTCCTAAATTAAAAATAGTAATTAAAAATAGTTTTACCAAAAATATTTGTTCTGTAATTTCTCATGAAGTAAATATACCTTTTTATCAATATTTGTACAATAGATAGTCCGGGCACACATTTCACGCTCATCATCCGACTGCATGTTACAAAAGAAAGAACAATTTAATAGATCAGAGATTTTGAACCATCACTTACTTATCAAAGTAGCACATACAATACACAGCGAAACTATAGTTATCAGTAGATTACAACCTGTTTCAAATTTTAAGAAAACTTCCATTGGAAAGAGAAAAATCAAACATAATGGGGAGACTAGGAGAAAATAGAAATCATGCCCCAAAACAAAAATCGATGGTAAACATGAAATCTTTCAACAATGCTGAACAACTGTAGGCATCATAACTATGTCTAAATCAGTCAAATAACTCTCTATTATCACACAGCAAACGGGAAAAACTACATCTAAACACTATGTATAAAAAGGATCAGAAAGTATTCATACCCTAGGAAGGAATGTAGGATTCACTGGAAGAATGGCAGTTTTTGAAGGAAGAACCCTGACCGGATAGTATCCAAGCACAGTACCACCAAGATTTAGAGCGGTCCTTGCACCATCTGTAAACACAAACTCCATGAAAATTGCATGAAAAGGGTTTAAAAAAATAAGTCTCTGTGTGTGTGTTAAGGAGAATTTGAAGTGAGTAGGATTTGCAGGACAAGACTTACACTCATCTGCAAACTCAACAAAAGCAAAACGGAGAACTGAATGTGGATCACCACAAATTCGGCAATCAATTACCTTCAATTCAAATTAATAAATATCATTACTACCTAAGTAGGGTAATAGTCATAATGAAAGATTTATCTTACAAATTTAAATCCTAGATATTCAGCTAGAGGAGAGATATTACTGTACCACAACATGCATCAGATAGAAAGGTCAGGAAGATCTTGATATGTCAAATAAAAAGGACCATTTAAAATTAAAAATTAGCAGGTTGTGTGCTAGTCAACATACAAGAAAGATGGAACCCATTTCACTGGTGACTAAAGTGAAATCTACCTAATTACAACAGCAACCAAGCCTTATCCTATGGGGTGGGGTAATGGAAGCTATACCGAAGACAATGGGAAAAAGAGTGAAATTTATACAACTTATATAAATGGTCCAAAAAAATTTAAAGACGTGTCATCATTAATAATTTAATAACCAAAAGTCATAGTCTAGAAACAATGATCATCAAACTAGAGTCATAATTAAGAAGTCAATAACAATGGGAAGGGAAGAAACTAAAGCTTAGGCTGAGATGCTCTGTTGGACTAGTTGTGACTTACAATGCCATGGCTGCACCAGAGGACAGAATTGACAATCGACAGCAAAAAGAAACAGAATAGATGACAAAGAAACAGAATAGATGATAGACAGAGAATTTGTCTCAGCGAAAAAGAAACACAGGTTGGAATCATGGAAGAAGTCGCAGCAAAAAACAAAGGATGTGAGCATGAACTATTATGGCCAGGGTCAAGAAGGAGAAGACTCAACAGAGGTTAAATGGCATCCAGAAAACATGTTAGGGAAATACTGGAGAAGCAAGGGATTTGCCAGAAAATGTATCAACTTACAGAGATGGGTAGTGAAAAGGAACAGATCTTCAAAGATTGAAGAGTGTTGAACCCAATATTAATCCTGTTGGGGGAAAACATGTGATGATTCAAAATTCACCTTAACAATCAGGGGTAGTTGAACAAACGATATTAAAACAGGGATTTAATGGTCTGCTAACAGTAATGACGGTCACAATTAGTCCACTACCTGCTCGCCATTCAGGCTAATATTGCCACTGCAAAAAAAATGGAATGCAATGCTACTTTTCATCAAGCCCAGGCCACGTGATGAAACAATAGCAGTGCTATAGTGCACTATTAACTACTCTGTCATGGATTAACAAAACCATTGGGCTCTATGCCTCTATCAAAGACCAAAGTTTTCTTCTGTCTTCCTCTACCTATTTTAATAAAACTACCCTCCATGTGCTGAAATTCTTAATTCTACACAACTAAATAAAGATAAATATATGAACACAAACTCAAAAGGAAATAAGGAATCATGTTCAGATTGAGAAGGTCAAAGAAAGCAAAAAATAATTAAGATTCCTTTCAGATGAACAGATTACCAACTTCCTTTTTTGTAAGGATTTGAGATTTGTAACTAATATCATAATCTAGTACATATATTTTCAGTGAATGTATATATGTACCATTTACAATGGCTGATTTTGCAAAAGAGATTTCTTTCTAGATTACAATTTCACCCAATGAAATATTCCCAAACAAGCCAGAGGCTTTTTTTTAAAGGCAAAAAATTCATATCAGTTCTATGATCTTGTTATATCAGGTCCAAACAAATCGAATGGGTTTAAATGGAAAAAAATATACCAATAACAGCATCCAAAACCTCATAACTAACCAAGATTAGCATAGTTAAGAATAACCGTAGCTGTAAATTGAAACAAGAAAAGAGAAAGAAATGCTTTGGACAGCTGACTGAAGAAAATGACAGCAAAAATCATGCATTAAATGGAGTGAAGAGTTAATTCATGTAACAGGTTTGATCCATGCTGCATTAAGAGGCATAGTTCAGCCAACTTGTGGAAAGTAGACACCTAAAATCTCACAAAAGAAAGTATTAAGATGAATAGGGAAATGTTTGCAATGCTTAGCATATGGCACAATGTAAGGGAAAAAGAAATTCCAGAAACCTAGGATTTGCTGAGTTTGAAAATAAATGACAAATAAAGCTAGGTGAGAGACATAGAAAAAATAATGGTAACAAATGACAATCACAAAAAATAATTGCACAGAAAAAGTTAAAATGCTGCAAACAAATACCCTACTTTAAATTTATTAACCAATGTAATATTTGCACCTAATTGTAAACTAAGAAAGAGTAATCAAGCTATCAATCAAGGCTCATAACTTACTTGTCCACAGCTGGTGAATAAGGCAGCAAGCCGCTCCTCAGTAACCTACACCAGGACAAAAGACTGTTCAAAAATAATTCTGTTATCCAGGATTGGAACAGAACACTAAACAAACTACAACAACAACAAAATCACACTAGGTGAGATCGGCTATATGGATTACAATTCACATGATGCCATTCAACTTGGTTAAAGACCAAATCATAGCAAGTCCCAAGCACAGATAAAGGAGGAGGGTTGTGTTAGACCCTCAACAGACAATGTAAAACTCATCGATATACCTTATATGGAAATGGAATACTAAATAAATCAAATCAAGACAAAATCTTATTCATGCCATTCTCAGTTCACTTACATGCTGATCAATCTCAGAAACATATACTGTTCTTCTAATGCTATCTTCTCTCTGAGCCTTTAGTGATCTTCCACTCATCCTTCTCCTTCCTTTGTTAAAACTATTTCTTCTCTGCAAGAGATGAAAAAATTGCAAATTTCATTAAACGTGATTGTCATCAGGATTAATTTGCACAGAAAATGCCACATCAATGATATCACACTAATCATTTCGACGGAAACTGGAATCTTCACATAAATAAAATGTTATATGCCCATCGTAGTATGATACGTGTCATATAATCAACTTGGAGTTAATCGTACAACAAGACGACAGAAAACAGACAACAAAATTTTAGGTAGTGACACAAATCTGAAAAACATCCAAAACTACAACATAAATTGACGAGAAAAGCACACATTTGCCCAGCTGTGTTGTGATTACGGAAATTGTAGAAGGTTGCAGGCAAATGCAGCCACAATTGTGGTCACAATGCAGTTTGGAAGACATTCCAAACTGCCATATTGCAGTCACAATTGTAGTTGCCAACCATAATTTACAACCATGACTATAATACACACAAAACATGCAAATATAACATGGAAAAAACAGCATCCATTTGTATAGGATGCATATAACTACAATCAAATACCCGAGACTCAATTCAATTCATCCCAATTTAGAAATTATAGCCACACAAAAAAATTGTCACTGCTCCGAATACTTGGATTTTCTGTTTCAAAGCAATATTGACATTCTACAATGGTGCCCTTTCTCTTAGGCGGTGCAATTGGAATTTCCTTTGTGATTTTTTTAATTTTTCCTTTCTGGGTTTACCTCACACTATCTTTCTCTAAATTGATTAAAATTCTGTCTTTACCAGCCAAAAACATTGTCACAGGAAAATTTTGATTAAGAAACATATTTCCATACACAAAATTCATGACACAGCCCTGCAAAAACCCTCACTAAAACCGAAAAATGCGAGATCAAAGGCAGAACAATCCTACCCTTCGATTGTTCGAGAAATTCTCATTAGCAGAGGGCTTAGTGCTGACCAGAAAGTGGGTTGGTGAGAGCTGATTAAAGCCCTGAAAGCCATGATCATGATTGGGAGAATATGATGAAGGGAAAAACTCCTTCGCCAAAGGATTCAACTTTGTGAACATGTCAACCAGCTTCTGCACACTGAATTCAGATTCAGCCTTAGGTTTTGAGTCCATTTTGTTGGTATCAGCGGGAATCTCAGCAACCGCAGCCATGGAAAATCAAAGCACCACCCCACAAAAACCCTTAACAATTTATAACACTAAAAGTCCAAAAGTTTAAATTTTGAGACCGAAAGCCGAAGAGAAACACAAGGAATCTGTGAGATTCCCTTCTTCTGCAGACACCCCAGAAAGAAAGAAAGCAAGAAAAAAAATGCAGAATTTGCAGAAGCAGAAAATGTGATCAGATAAAAAAATTTGAGAGCACGCTGTTTCAGAAAATTGGAAATGAACAAAAACCCATTTGATCAATGCTCAGGAATTGCTTAAAAAACAATGAAGCATAAATGGAAACAAGGAGAATTAGGGTTCAGAAATGAATAATCACACAGCTGACTGAGCTGAGAGAGAGAGAGAGAGAGAGAGAGAGAGAGGTGGTGTTTGGAATATCATATAGGCTTTGGCTTTAGCTACTACTCTCTTGGCCTTTGCCTGTGTTGTGTGGGTTTTTTTCTTTCTATTCTTTTTTAAACTTTGAAAGTACAAGTCTTTGGATTTAGTTATTAAATTTAATTAGAGTGTATAAATTGTATAAATATTTTAATATTTTTTTTATTTCTTGAACTTCATATTTGATTGTTATAAATGCTAAGATAAGATTCTTCACTACAATGATAGTTGAAAAACTAGTTGAGAGCTCAAAACTAAAAAAAATTATCTTAATAAATCAAATTTTTGGTAAAGTCATTTTTGGAGTAGTTAAAAAATGTAAAATTATGTAAAGGATAAAAATAATAAAATTTTACTTTAAATAAAAAAATTAAAAAGAAGAGTAAATATAAAAAATTATAAACTAGTATATTTTAAAAAGATAATTCAATTAGTGTTTCAAAAAATGTTAGAAGTTATGAAAGAAAAACTCATTTATCAAATAATAAAACAATTTTTTTAGCTACTAAAAAAAATAAAAGTTAGTTGAATGTCTTCTCAAACACACTCTAAAATCTAAAAGTTATAGTTATAATTATTTCTAATTTTTTAATTATATAAAAAATTAAAATTGAAATTAAATTCTAAGATAGGTGTGGAAATTCTTTGAGTGGATTTTTGGTAATAATCTTAACATGTAAAAACGATCATCAAACCATATGAGTAAAATATTTTGACAGTTTAAAAATGTCATAAATCATTTTTTTAAAATAAATTTTGATGGTTAAAAATCATGACAAAATGTGAAACTTTAAACACAATGAACAAAGAGGGATTAAAATTAATTTTTGGAAAATTGGAGGGACCAATAAAAACATTTTTTTTCAATGACTAAATAAACAACTAAACAAATTTGAGTGACTAAAATTATATTTAAGTCAAAAGAATTTGATTCTACGTAGAAGTTATTTAAAGTTGTTTCAGTTCATAATCAATTATAAACCTAAAATCAATTCTGAATTTTTATCATGTGAAATCAAAAGTGTGAAAAAATATCCTAAATCAATTATAAACTCAAAATCAAATTTTCAACATTAAACTAAAGACGCACTAATAAATTCTCAAGTTATTACATGATCAATGTTAATAAGGGTATTTATATTAAATTTGTTAAAAGAATGAGAAAGGTGATGTGAAAAGTAAAATAAAGAGGTGTAAATAGAAACTCCCTTATTTCATGGCATTGTTGTTTACTTTTGGTCATGTGCCTGATGTCGTTTAGTGTTTTTTGTATAAAAGGAAAAAAAATATCTTTGGACCCAAAAAGCAACTGTAAAATTTGATTTTTGATACCTAAAAAATAATTTGCGAAACGATCAATCCATTCTCTGTTTTGTGTCATGAAATCAATATTCTTTTTTTGTTTGTTTGAAAGCCATAAAATGAAATTTTAGTGAGATAGATTATTATTTTTAAAATGTTTTTTAGTTTAAAATATTCTTTTACATAATTTTATTCTTTTTTTAAAAAAAATTGTATTTATATATTAAACTCAACCGTGTGATATATTTTAATTTAAAAAATAAAGTCAATTTTTCTTCTTCTAATTTTATACATTTCACCTTTTTCTATGAAAAAAATTATATCATATTTTTTTAAAATTACTATTTGAGCCTATAGAATAATCCGTTTATCACAAACTTTTATGAATAAGATATAAATCTTGGAAAAAATATCATTTATTTTGTAGACCGAATTTATTCGATTCATCTAAAATATGTGTTTCGTGGATCAGAATTTAAATGGATCAGACCGAAATACCCATCCCTAATATATATTGATTCCTTATTTTTAGTTTTGTTTTGAAATTTCTACATATAATTAATGTTCCATAAAAATTATATACCACACGGAAAATTCACATGACAAAGAAGGTAGAAGTGGGGCCTAAAACGAAAAAGCCTTAACCAGGATCCCCACTTTTTGCAGGACAAATTCTACTTGGCCAATTCATGTTAAATGTTTTTTTTTTTTTTTTTTTTTGTTGCCCATGTAATAAGTTTAAAAAGAAAACGTGTTTGATGAAGGACACACAACCAAACCTGAGCAGAATCTAAGGTTATAAATTAAGTTGTACTTATTTAGGTTTAATTGTAAATTTTATTATCAGACTTTTATTATTTTATAAATTTTATCATAAAAATTTTATTTTTCATGTAGTTTATCACCAAACGTTAATAATTTCACGAATTTTATCACTTAAATTTTTTTTCACGAATTTTATTATCCAATTTTTAATATTTTTATTATTTTTGTTCATTTTACTATCATGTTAATAACAAAACGATGTAAAAAGTCACTTTTATAATTTTTTTTACATCAATTATAATTATAATCAATATATAATTAATTTTGTAGTTATCTTTTCATACTTACCCAACTAGGACTTACATAACTTTTCTATAAGCCAAAGTCCCATTTGCATACCCCTTTGAATACACATATTCTCATTTAATGTTATATGTTACATTTTAGTGAACTCGAACTTTCCCCAACAACTAAGATACAACTAACCATCTACCCTAAATCAAGGAGCATACATGCTTACTAAACATAACAATCACATCATTCATTTCATGGTCTCATTATCAAAGGGGTTCTTTGACCTCATATGTATATTCCACTTTAGTCTAATTGATTTGTCTACTTTCTTCTCTTGCCAAATAATTAATGTTACTTTTGTAGAATCTACATCCCTGATTTTAATTATGACAAATCATTAGCAATGAACATTATAAGGGTGGTGAGATTATGTAATGACTAACATTTTGCTTAAGTGTTTTAGTGTTAAACATTCTTAAGTATTAGTTATGTGCATGTTTTCTGATGTGCTCAGAACGAAGCTTTAAGAGGTTGTCTCAGAACTATTATCAAGGGTGAAAGTCTCACAATATCGTTTGAATCTCATATGCATGATGAAGAGTGTTTGAGTATTTGAACTTGACAATGTACAAGACAAAAAGACCTTACATATAAGACATATCAAAGACTACAAAAAGAGCATCCAACATCAAAATAAGTTACATCATAGTCTATATCAGAATGATGAAGATCTTGACTTTGAGAACTGATCTTCACGATGAAGTTCAGAATGATTCAAGCCTACATCTTAAGGACAACATCTTGTCTTCTATTATGTAGTCAATGAAAAAAGTTGACTCATCATAAGACAAAAGATCTTTCATATATAACCACACATACTGAGGACTCATAAGAAGATTGCACCAAGTAATCAAACCCATACTCCCTCAAGGCAATTATTTTTTTTAGTTGAGACAAATCTTATTTTTATAGCATTTGCTGTATATAAATTCTTATATGTAGATTATAATTACATATATAAATAAATAAATAAATTCACGTAGATTATTTTTATACAAGGAATCAAATTTGGAATTTTAATTTCTTATTATTATTTTTAATGTTCAACTAATTATTTTAATGAATTAATACATTGTTTATTTTTTATTTAAAATATTTGGTCACTAAAAAAAGTTAATAAAAATAAAAATTATAAAAAATTATTTTTTAAAAATAATGTTATCAATAAAATTAAATATTAAAATTTGATTTTAATCAATATAAGTTTATTTAATTTAATTATGCTTTTAAAAAAAGGAAAATTGATTTAAAACAATATTAGTTTATTAAAAGAATGATTTTAAACAACATGATTAAAATCATCAAATCTTTACTATTCTTTTATAATATAAAATTAGTGTCCTGCTTTTTTTTAAGATGATAAGTTATTAAAAATAAACTCAAATATTAGAAATAAGTCAAATACTCTATTTTTTTATTCAATTTGATTCTTTATCTTTTAGAAAATTCATTTTGGTCTTTTATCTTTTTAAATTAGTTCAAAATGATCCTTTTGTCCATTTAAAGTTAACACCCTCAATAAAATAAAAATATTTACGAATAAAAACCATCACAAATTGTAAGGGTTTTGTGTTTTTTTCTTCAGCTTCCTCCTTCTCTTGCTCTTGTTCTTTCCTTTTCTTCTTCTTCTCCATGAACAATGACATTAGAGGTGCTGACGATGAAATCGACGACAAGTCTTTAGATTCAAAAATAAAATATCCTTTTCTTCTTCTTTTCTTTCCCATATTTTCTCCTCTCTAATCCTCTCCACACCTCCCAACAACCACCACTCTTCCCACATTTAAACATCAACAACAATCAAATCTAAAAGTTTCCCTTGAACAAATTACATAACAGATCTAGAAATCAAGAACAACAAAATCATAGAAATTGAAAAGCCAGAAACTGAACAAATTTAAAACTAAATACCAAAATCATATCCAAGAAGCTCTTTTGAAGAAATTGAAAATAAAGGTAATGCAAACAAAAATCAATGAAGAAGAAGGCCTTGGCAGAGGGTCATGGGGTTGGTGTTGTGAAGCTGAAGAAGCTGGAGACGAGGGTCATGGGATCGGGGTTGGCGCTATCGGTGGCAAAGAAGAAGGCCTCAATGGAGGGATGCGGATGGAATGTAATAGTTGGGCACAAACACAACTCTGTGTTGAAATTGGTGTTGGGAGTGGAAATCGGTGCAAAATGATGGAATGGGGAGGTGTGGGGGTGGGGTTTCAGATTTAGGGCTTTGACTAGCGTTGGGAGTGTTTGATTTTTATATTTTTTTGTACGTTGGGCAAGAGGAGGAAGGAGAAGGGAGAATAAAATGAGGAAGATAATGAGTAAAAAAACTTATATTTTATGACAATTTTTAACCGTCAATATTTTTATTTCATTAACGACGTTCACTTTAGATGAACGGGAGGATATTCTAAACTAATTTAAAAAAATAAAAATTAAAATGAACTTTTTAAAAGATAAAAGACCAAATATATCATTTGATCTTATGAATATTAAATGTATCTTTTTACGTTATTTGATATTTATCCGTTAACTAATCAATTAATCTTATCAAACATTTTAAATTATTAAATCAGTTAACTTATAAAGTTTCATCCTTTCAACTCTTAACTTATAATTTATAAGTTTTTAGCTAACTTTACCGGTAGTTATTTTACCAAACATAATTACACTTTTATTTAGCTCTTTTATCTTTTTCTCTTACTAGTTGTCGATTAAATTTGTGGTGTCTGCATATTATTATTAGTATTTTTGTGTATATATATATATATATATATATATATATATATTTATATATAGACTATATCAAACATAATATTTTACCACCACACAAAGCAAAAAACATTTTACCAGGCAGTGAGGGGAAAATGCCACCTTTAATTTGTCTATAGAGATTCTAGGGTCAAACTAGATGCATGCATAGAACTAATAATCATAAGAAATCTTGACCTATATATAAAAAGATCATGATATTTTGAGGCAGTGATCGATTTGGGCAAACATCTCTTTCGGCCAATGCTGCACCCAATAGAACAACCAAACATACTAACCTTTTCAAAAGTAATTAACCTAACATTAGTTTTTTAAAAATATATTTGTATCTCAATTTATTACTTCTCCATGAAATATTAAGCATCTATTCTGACAAAAAAAGAAAGAAAAAAAACTACACTACAATTATAAACTTTTGATTAAATAATTACAATATTGACTAATTAACTGCATAACAAATTAGGAGTTAAAAGTAAAAGCTGTCATGATGAAGTTACATTGCACCCATGAAATATTATTATGTACATGTCAAGTCAACCATGTTATAAAAGAATCGCGTTAGGAGTTACTTTCAGAAAGCAATATTAGTTGAGACATATAGGTGCATGCAATGGTGCATATGAAATGACTAGTGTGTCAACATCCATAGAACTTTACAAGATACCACTTCTAATTTATAATAGCAACTAAGTAACAAATGTCAAGTCGTGAATTTTCCTTAATTAAGAACAATTTATAATTACAAATTTAATTCGGATTTTATGTATCGTGTCTTGCAAATTTCCACAGTCGTTAAGCATGCGGGAATGAACGTCTTTTTGTGGTGGTGGCATTGAAAAGATGAGTCAAATTTGGTAGGTAAAAGCCATAACTAAAAAAAAAATCTTTTTATTCTAAAAATATATAAGTGAATTGAGTAATAAGAGTTCATCTGAATTAAGACATGCCTTAAAATGTTTAAATATTTACCAAAATGTTTACATATTATTTACCTATAAAATTATCACATTAGTCATAAAATTTTCAAACTCATCTTATATAAATATGAATGTTATCCACTAAATTAAAATTTATTTATTGGTAACAAAACAAAATATTAAATAACATGAAATTGAATACAACATTCACGTATCTTTCTCATAGTTCCTGAAACATTAATCTCCCAGAGGCCTGGCTGTCGTTTCGTCAAAAGAGAACTAGAAGTGGGGTTACTCCACCTGTTGATGGCAGGTCATGTTGTCGGTGACAATGTTGTTGGGGGACACGTGGTGCTTGCCAAATGGGTGGTGACAAAATCGTACGACACGGTTTAACGAGGATAATTTTGGTGAGGCAACGTGTCGTGTACATAACGGCTTTCACGGTCTTTGACGGCAGTTTTCACTTTTTAACATTGCGAGTTGGTTTGCAACGAATTGTTTTGACTCAAAAACCTGTTTTGTCTCTTCATTGCCCCAAATTATATACTTTAGACACATGTACGTGGACATTTCTTGATGTGCAATTTTCCTTTAATGCCTCCACATGTCTTATTTAATTTTTTTGATTCAGCTATAATTATTACACCTACGACACGTAGTGACAAAATCTAATGAAGAAAAAAAGAAGTTGAAAGGGATTGGTCTTTATCATGTTTCTACCCTCCTTATATGGTTCGTGTAGTGGATATATAACTGTTGTACAGTTCGGGTAATTGGCTTCAAGATATGAGTTGGAGCAAATATCTTCTTGTTACACGACCAAAAGTATAATATTTTCCTGGATTTTATACAATATGATAAAGGATTTCATTTTATTATTATTGTTAAGATAATATGAATATGTTAACAAAATATAAATTTTATTTTTATTTAGTATAATCAATGTCTTACACGAGATACCTGCACGATGGACCTAGATTGGGATGAGAGGGGGAGGCACCCGACTACAAAAAATACTCAAAAGAGTAGGTTAGAGGGAAAATACTCAAAACAATAACTAGAGGATTACTACTTTTGAATGTGAACACAAAAAGTGTTATGTGAGTCTAGTAACAGGAACTTCGAAGGGATTGAAGCCCAAAGAGATTTTTTTGAAAAAATACTTGAGTAGAACTTGTAGAAAATACTGAGAATGAAGCCTGAAGAGTCTTTTAGAAAGAATACATGAAAGAAGCATGAAGAATCTTAGAGGTTTTTTCAAAGAATACTCAGGTGTTAGATCTCGATAGTCCAATATATTATATCTGGACGATCCAAAACACCCATAATTTTGATGATAATAAAGATATAAATTGTTGATGGACTAATAATTTATATAAAATGGGACAAGACATATTTGATATAAGCTCATATGATAAAAATCTCTATATAAGTTATCATTGAAAGGCTAATGAAACTTGTTTTGTTAACTTAGTTATTAAACATCCAACACATTGTTATTAAACAAGTGTCCAACGGTTTATAAAACAAGTACTTATGTACTAAGTGTCTTTACGCGTCCAAAAGAACATAAATAACTTCACAATGATTTATATTCAGTTAGTTAATGTCCAAATTGTTTTTCTTGCACATGAAAACATCTCGAGGATGATTCACTCAATATATCATTCTTATATTTGTATTTTCCCTCTTGATGTATGTTGTGAAATTATTCTAACATTTGAATTTCAAATCTACAAAGACAAAGACAAATTGAATGTCATCATCGTTAGAATCAATCGTACAAGTAATGGAGCAGAAAACCACAAAAGCACTATAGCTTTGTCTTCTCTCTCTTCTCAACAAGTTGTTGTTGATAACATAATTATTTGAGGAAGGCGCATATCCCACAATGGATAGTTTATTGAAGCCTACAAAAGCAACCTCAAAGATCAACACAAGCAAGAGACTTCTTTCAATAATTTGCAAGTGCTGAAAATCTACCAAAAGCTTTGGACGCTTACAAATAGAACTCAAAAAGTCTTATGATTTGCTTAACAAAGTCATTTATTGTATTCAAACTTAATTGTATATTCTCTCCTTGAGAGGTTTGAATATTATATTCAATCAAACTATTGTTTAGTAAATCAAGAGTGACTTAATGATCAAAGAATACTTGGACCTTTTTAATCTCAAGGGGAGATTAAGGATAAGCCAAAAGTGACATAAAGAATGCTTGTTCTAGACAAGAGTGACATAGTAAAAACTCGTTTGTAATCAGTTGTGATTAATGGAACCTTTATAGTTTTGTAAAGGAGAACTGAACGTAACTTAGGTTGACTGAACCAATATAATCATTATGTTTTTATTCTAACTTCTATTTTCAATTGTTTCAGTCTTATTTTTGGACACACAAGTTTTTATATAAAACCTCTTTGTGAAAATATGTTTTTAACAAATGGATGCTCTTATTAAGAGCACTCTCTTCAAACTTATGATAAACTTCTTTTGTAAAACCTGATATCTTTCAAAAGAGTTTTTAAGTTTACCTAACACACTATTTAACCTTCCCTTCTAGTGTGATATTTGTTATTTCAATTGGTATCAGAGCTCAACTTCTTAGGTTGAGCTCTTGACAGGGCAAAATAACAAAGATCATGTAAGAGATGGAAAACGAAGGACAAGCTCTGAACAGGCCATCATTCTTCAAGGGTGTAAAGATATGACTATTTTTAAAATAAAGAATGATTGCATTTTTAGAATTTTATCATATTGACATGCTGGAAGTAGTAGAGAATGGAAACTACATTCCTTATGATGACAACCTTAATAAGCTTCCAAGTGAAAGATGGACTGATGAGCAAAAATAGAGATTCATGATGAACTCCAAAGTAAGAAAGTCCATAATGTGTGTCATATCTGAAAAAGAACACACAAAAGTCCTTAGCTTTAAAAGCGCTAAAGAAATGTGAGACACTCTTATTATAACATATGAAGGTTTCATAGAGGTAAAAAACAAATTCAGTCTCTTTACTTATAAGTATGAGATGTTTACTATGAATGAATGAAAATGAGGACATACAAAGTATGTTTAGACACTTTCATACCATACGTCATGTTTTTAAATCTCTCATCAACTCAACTAGAATGGGTGCAATCATCTAAACTCTGGGAACAAAATATGTAAATAAATAAATAGAGGCAAAATTCATGTCAAAGTCAAATTTTGGGGCAACAAATGCAAGTAAGCTTATTTGAAATATAAAGTGGAGAAAAAAGGAAGAACTTTTGAATAGAAATAAGGTTAATGAGTCCATTTTCTTATGCGATAATTTGAAAAAATGAAGTGATGTCTTCAATTATATTTATTTAAATTATGTGTTATTTATGTCATTGAAAATAATATCAACATCAACAACATCTTTAACCCAAGCTAATTGGGATCAGTTATTTATGTCGTTGGAAAGTTAATAAAAAATTATAATTCATATTAATGATATTTAAATCAAAATTGACTTCTATCATAATAAAATTAGTTTAAAATTGTACTATCTAATAATGGTATTAAAATGAAAGATTAAGATTAAAATATTTTAAATTCAAATAAAAAATTTATTTAACTATAAAATCTCTAAAAGATTTACCAAACATTAAATCAAATATCTTAAAGATTTAATTTATGTTATCCTAAAATATCTCAAATATATCATCACTATGATTATCATGATAGTTTTCACCACAATTGTCATGAGTGTCACCACAACCATCATCAAATGCAACTACCATGACAGTTGTCACCATTACTTCCACTATGATTCATGACCACTGTTGTTATTATCAACATGATCTCCTCTCTCTCTCTCTCTCATATGTATGTGTGAGATATGATTTGTTTACATCATATATAAGTCTAATTACACCAAATATGCATTGTTACTATATGTTAATCCCATGGTTTATAATATCTTAATAAATATGAAAACTTTAATATAATTTAATGATAATCAATTAGTTATCTTTACTTAATAAATTAAATCATTTGATTGATTTTATTTTTTATATTAATTATTTATCAAAATTATTAACAGTAATATACTTTTACAATTTTTTCTTGCAATAAAGTATATATTTATTTGTTTCTATTTATTATTTTCATGACAAAAGTTTGTTTTTGACTCGTTAAAAAAATATACTTGTAGAAAAAGTAAATTTATAATGTAATTACAATTTAAAAATATTTATAAATTTTATTATTCTTTATTTTATGCATTTTATTGAAAAAATATTATGTAGCATTTTTTTAAACCTATATTAACAATAAAAAAATGTACATAATCAGTACGGAAAAATATAGACTTTATTATGTAAACATTTGTGGAAAAATATTATTTTGTTAATAATTTTATAAATAGTGAAAAAATCCATCAAATAATCTAATTGATTCATTATAATTAATTAATTGATAGTAATAAAATATGTTAAAATTATCATATTTATTAAGATATTATAAACTGTAAGATTAATCTATTTTAATGATGTAGATTTCAAATAAGTCACAAAGAGAGAGGACTATCAAACATTAGTATAGTCCAAAAGATGAGTCATATGGGACTAAGGAATAACATAAGAATTATAATAACTTAATTTTAATATATTATTATTATAGTTATATTTTTTTGACGCAATTATTCTTAGAACTTACAGTTAATTAGAGACACAAAGAGTTGCTTGAAATCATTTTAATCATTATAATTTTTTTGATTCATTTATAATTTGAGTTTTAGTTTTTGTTATTTTGATTTTAAGAAGAAAGAAAAAAGTAAACATTTATTGCATATCTATTACATATTTACATGTTTTTTACATGTTGATATGTCCCAATTAATTAAAAAATCATTTAATAATGATTTATGAATATAACCATTAGAAAGAAGAAGAAAAAATAATAACAACCCAAAGTATGATATTTTTAATCACATATCATATTATAATTTAAATAAATAGATACATATGTAAAATAAAAAATTAAATAGATCTTTCTACTTGAACTTTCTACTTGAACAAGAAGTCTATAGTTTACAATTCTTCTTTGTATAGTAATTTGACCTATTACTCCTCATCTCCCATCCATTTTTGAGAAGAAAAGAATCAAAAGGATCGAACTACCTATTCATTATTTGGAGATGAATCATAAAATAAAATTCATTTATGAAAATAATATATTTTTTTAACTATATATATATATATATATTTCTTTATTTTTAAATTAAGCCCTTCTAGTCATGAGTCCTAGGCTTTCGCCCCTCCAAACAAACCTAGGATCACCTGATTGAGATAGTAAGCATGTATTCTATATATAAACTCTTCCAGTACAGTTTCTAACCTTGTATGATTCAAGTTATAAATCAAACAGTTTTTGAACCATGGTTTCTCCATACATAAATTTGTTTTGTTTCTCTTTTGAAATGCATGGTTTTGTCCAAACTTCATATAAAGTCGTACATCTATCTAACACATATATTCCTATTTTTAAGAAAATGATCATTCATCCTTTTCCTTAAATAGTTTTAATTTCCTAACTATACCTAATTTAGTTCTAATTGCTATCCCTACCGAGTGATTTGTTGGCTTGGATCGAGTTTAAATTCTCAAGCCTTAAGTCGTCCTCGATCGGGTCGAAACTAGCAACATCCAACAACAAATGATATCCCTAAAATTTAAGGGCAATTACATAATTGATTTAGTCAAAAGTTCCCCATCTTCATCATTTTTCTACTGTGCAAACTAAGTTTTGAAACCAACATCATATCCTCAAGGC
Organism: Glycine tomentella; assembly: GCA_007407185.1. Classification (NCBI taxonomy): domain Eukaryota; kingdom Viridiplantae; phylum Streptophyta; class Magnoliopsida; order Fabales; family Fabaceae; genus Glycine; species Glycine tomentella. Next base: position 1,034,507 of record PYAF01003202.1, read on the forward strand.
CTATTCATAGTCTAGCTCGAATATTTGGAAACGTACATATCCTTAAAATCACAATCATCTGAACATGCAAATATTAGTTAATTATCTTATTAATGCTTCTCTACTAATTAATATGTTCAGTAATTAGCTAACAATTCCATCACAACTTATATATTGCAGCTTATCATACGTACTTCTCTACAGATTGTACTCCAAAAAAAAAAAAAAACACTTCAATTCTCAACAGTATGTTTGATTGACTATCAGTGACCAAGCTTGTCGACTGATGTGTGTATTAGTTGTCACCTATCAAGTTTATCAACCAGAGGCTTCACCATTTAAATTACTAGTTTCTTGATTCAAATCCATATATCAATATCAACTCTTAAGTTTATTTTGGGTTCAACAGCTTTGTTTACCCATTTTTTTTCTTTTAATGTACCTCGTATTGGCTATTTTTGCTCAATAATTGTTTCTGAGCTAACATCGATTTTACCTAATATAACTCAATAATTAAATGTTACATACTAATAATTAGGTACTGAATTTGCTTCTATAAGTATTGAATATGCTGGTCTGTCTCTAATATAATAAAGGTTAAACTGTGAAATAGATATTACTAATCTACAGTAACATTATCGTGTTCCATATTAATAGACAATTCAATCGGTCTGAATTTACGATATATATCAATTGATTATCATATGGTTAATATAGATCCATAATATCTATTCTAATAATTTAAATTTTTTAAAAAAAGTTATCCAAATGAAGGCTTCTTCTTAATACCTAATATTTTTTTCGGTTAAATGACGATTTTTTTAGTGTGCCTAAAAGTTTTTCGTGGGTCTATGATCATATGATATATGTTCACATTATTTAGTTAATTAAGCACTTAAGCATGTCTTCTTGTGATGTACAATTTTGTTTCCATTTGTTTCTTTATACCCTCTAATAATGAAATCCAATTAAAAATCAAGATTCACGTGCGTGAAGATAATGCATTGGATTGTCTAGCTTGCGAACGTTTGATATAGAAGAAAAAAACATCAATCGTGCTACAGTCACTACTTATCTTTTGGCGGGGTCCAATGATAGCATCGTTCCTTAATTTCATAATAGTTAGATACTTCTTTCCCTCAATCTTCTCCAAATTATAACATGTTCTAAAATTTTGTCAGCACATCAAACTTCTTTTATTTATATATAACATAAAGTATGTTCAAGAGAATCAAAGCAGATTACGTGATGAGTTTTTTAGTAAACTATATCCACATGACGATATAAGTGTTAGGCACGGTATAAATTTCTAGACGAAGTAATTGTAGAGGGTTAGGTAAAAAAAAAAAAACATAGGGTCTACATCTATGAAACAAATAATAAACACTTAAAAAAGTTATTCGATTGTAGAGATTTGAACCAACATTCTTTCTCTCTTCTCTAATTTCTTTTAGATGAAGATGCCGATTTTTTAGATATGGTAGGTATTATGTATATTTTATACACGTTTGATTTGCACTTTATATGATCTACGTTTCTGTCGAAGATCTTATATACCAGGAAAACAATGATTTCGAGGTGTAAGATCGATCTAGGGAGATTAATGACCAAATTAAGCATTTATCGTCATCCCTAAATCAGACGGACATTGATCGACGATCATAAATGTTCGTTCAGTGTGGTTTGGTGATTTATAGCAGGTTGATTATGCTTCTAAACAAGGATTACACTATAAAGGAAAGTGACACGATGAGGATTATTTTATAACTATTGTAATTAATGTGTGCTTGCAAGAAAAAAAAAATTATACAAGTACTAACAGTGTCCCAAGATAAAGAAATTAAAAGAAAAAAATATTTTATTAGAATATATAAAATTGTATTCTTCATAAAAAATATTATACTTGATCTTCTATAATTTTTTATATTAATTTTTTTCTTTTAATTTCTTAATCCGTGTCCTTAAGATATTAAACACTAATTAATAAGACCCATAATATTAACAATGACCCTCCTAAACTAGACTTCTCCTCTTCAATTTTGGCTATATTGTTAAAGCCAATCAAGGTTCCAATTAATACTATACAATTTATATAGCTCAGTCATTGCTAACTCAACATAAGAGTTAGTTAGTTTATCTAACTGTTTTTGTAGTTAGAATGCTCTATATAAATCATTGTGTAATTATGTTGTAACTAACTGATTCATTAATACAGTAACAGATTTTGTAATAGTTTTAGTTTTATCTCATTCTCTCGCACCTACGTGATATTCTATATGATATTCAAAGCTTCCTAAAGCCTTCAAGGGCATTCGATCCTAACTTTTTCGTTTCTGCAAGCACACTCTGATCGTGCATTTGGTTGTTTGTGTGATTCAAGCGAATCCACAACTTGTTCCTTTACTTTGATTGTGGTTTATTTTTCAATCAAGAAGTTTGTGTTTCTCCAATCGGCGTTTGGTTCGTGTTTGGATTCCGATTCGTTTCTGGTTGAGCTTTGTTTTAGATTGTGATTTGTTCTTTATCGCGCGAGTTCTTTGTTCAATCTTCTCAGTTCGCTTCTTCTCTGATTGTGATTTCTAAATCCAATACAATGTTTTGGACAATGATGGCTAGGTTTTTTTGACCAACTTTATTAGGAGTCATTTTTTGGTCGATGTCGTCTAGAGTTATTTTAGTCGACGCCAACTAATGATGATTTTAAGCCGTCATTAGTTGAGCTTATTTTCGGTTAATGTTGGTAAGAGTTTTTTAGCCAACATTAATTGAGACTATTTTTTGGCCGATGAAATTCAAAGTCTTTTTGGCCTACATCAGTCGAGACTATTTTTTGATTGACATCAACTAGTTTTTTTGTTAATGTTTGTAGAGATTATTTTTTTATCGACGTCAGGTAGGTTTTTCGTTCGAGTCCGACTAGGATTTTTTTGGTCGACATCATATGAGACTATTTTTTTGCCGACATCAGTTGAAAAATCTCATTGACCAACATCAGCTGAAAAACATCATTGAACGACATCGGCCAAAATAACCTAGTTGACTTAGGCCAAAATATTATCCCAATTGACACCAATAAAAAAACATAGTTGATGTGAACAAAAAATATCCCCAGCTAATGCCAACCAATAGAAATAATCATGATTAATATTAGCCAACAAATCTTAGTAGTTGCCAACAAAAATATAATTTCAACTAGTGTCAGCAAAAAAACCTAGCGAACGTCAACCAAGAAATAGTCCTAACGAATGTTGGCAAAAAAATATCAACGACCAACATCGACAAAAAAAAAACCTTATCGATGTTAGTTACAAAAATCCTAACAAACGTCGACCAAAAACTAGTCACGATCGATGTTGATTGAAAAACCCTAGTCAATGCTGGTAAAAAATAATCACTGACCAACATTGACTAAAAATCCTAGTCGACCTCAACCAAAAAGTAACCCTACCTAAGATCAATAAAAAAGTCCTTGACAAATGTTGATCGAAAATGCACTGATTGATATCAGTCAAAAAATAGTCCTGGTTGATGTCGGTCTAAAAATGTCTTGACCGATATCTATCAAAATTGCTTGAGTTGAGGTAGGCCAAAAATACACTAACCAAAATCGATCAAAAATAATCTTGAGTAAGATCGGTTGAAAATTTTTCTTAAACGGACAGGTACTAAGTTTTCACTTTATAACATTTAATAACTAAAATCTATAAAAAAATCTTTATAACATTTAAGTGGATATAAATTGAATATGACTAAATCCATATCCATTATAAATGGATTGGATCTTGAATCTAAATCATTTTTTTAAAAAAAAATATTAATATAGATTTAAAATCTAATCCATTTAAATAGATATGGATTGGATTCTTAAAAATCCAATCCATGCCCACCCCTAGTTGTTGGGGCGCTCCAGCATATTATTGTACTAGGCGAGAACTGAGCTACCGTGTAAACAAGGTCTGCTAGTTTATGTCAGAACCCATGAAGAAACATTGGAAGGCTATCAAGCGCATTTTAAGGTATCTAAAGGGTACTATAAACTATGGGTTGTCTCTAAAACCTGCTCCTCAGGGACAACCCTACACACTAGAAGCTTTTTGTGTTGCTGATTAGGGAATGAATATGGTTGACAAAAGATCAACTTCTGGGGGATGCATTTTCTTTGGTCCTAACCCTGTTTCTTGGTGTTCAAAGAAACAATCTCTTGTTGCTCATTACATAAGCTGAATATATAAGTCTGGTTGTTATTGCATCAGAACTTCTATGGATTCAATCCTTACTAAGAGAACTCAGAATTAAAATTACTACTCCAGTTATCTACTGTGATAATCTCAACACTATGGCTTTGAGTCATAATTCGGTTCTTCATTCAAGGACAAAATACATGGAGTTAGACATCTTTTTGTGAGAGAGAAAGTATTGGATCCCTTCTAATGTGTCACATTCCTGCTTATGCTCAACTTGTTGATGTGTTGACAAAGTCTCTTGCCAAACAGTCTTTTCTGGATTTATTGTCCAAACTCAGAAGAGTGCTTTCTTACATTGAGTTTTAGAGTACTTTGAGTTAGTTGATTTATCTAATTGCTTCTTCAATTAGAATGCTCTATATAAACCATTATGTAATTTTGTGGTAACTAACTGATTCATTAATACAACAACCTATTTTATAATAGTTTTAGTTTTCTCTCATCCTCTCACCTACATGATATTCTACACCAATTGGAAGGAAATTTGACAAGAGAACAATATCATCATGTCCAAAATATACCCTTTATCTCTTTCTCATTTAAATTTGTATGTTAACCATTTTTTAAAATTTAATACTCAGTTTCTTTTTAATTATCGGCTTTTCAGGAAAAAAATGTTCTTATTTATACGTAGTTTTCAAAGTTCAAAATGGTAATATTATTTACTAAATTAAAACTTAGAAGAAAAAACTTAAAAGGAACATACGTATAAGGAATTTAGGAAGAGAAAATGACACATAAGTTCAGGGTGATAAAACTTTCAAACTCAAAAATAATTACAAAGAAACATATATTTACTCGTAAACAAGTTTTATTTATTAGTTTCTAACATTTTTTGAAACACTACTTGAATTAGTGTTTTTAAAACGTTAGCTTCTAGTTTTTAAGTTTTAACTTTTTTATGTTTACTCCTTTTTGTCCTTAAATATTTATTAGATTTCCTTTTTAATCTTTTATATTTAAGGTAAAATTTTATTATTTTTATCATTTATGTAATTTTACATTTTCCAGCTACTTTAATATATAGTTTTATTAAACAATTATGATTGAATAAGATAGTTTTCGAGATTTTAGCTAACTTTTAGCTATCAACTAGTTTTTTTAGCTTTCCACTACTAATAGCTAACTTTGTCAAACATAATCAACAAATAATGATTTTACTTAATTCGAACAAGATTTTTTTTATAAAGAAAACACATGTGTATTGTCAGGGTGAGCATGTAAAGTAAGATGCTTAAGGGTACTTTTTAATATATATTTTTAAAACATTTTTAGAAGAAAAAATGAAATAATCTAATCCATTGGTTAAAATTATCTTATAGATAAGCTAATTTATAGCAGCTTTCTTATATTACTTTCTTCAAAATCTTATTTTTAACTTAGTTAATTTTAGTTTATAAAAAAGTTTATTTTATTTTTTCTTTTATAAATACTTATTATTTTTATCCGTAGAAATCAAAGACAGTACTAATACAGGTTACAATAATTCACGCATCATACTTAATCACTTGAACTAGAATCTTCTGTTCACCTATAAGTAGTTTATGAAGAAATTTATTGTAAATTCAAAATAAAAAGTCATTTAATGTATCCCAATATTTTATATTTAAATTTCTTGCAAAAATTAACGATGCAATAATCAAAAACTACTTTTTAAAACTACTTTTTTTATATAAATAATATAATTGACTTATTGTTAATGACTAAGGTAGAAAATACTATTTTATTAGTTTTCATAGTTTAGCCCTAACTTTTAGATAACTTTAATTTCTTCGTAGACTTTTTAAATATCAAGAGATGTGTTAAAACTATTCTAACCAAAGCCAGAGTTTTACAGATCAGTCGTTAGATTAAGTTCAATAGTAAAATTTTATTCTTAGGAAGGTTAGAATAAAATTAAACTTGTATTATTGAACTCAAATAATCTATATCTATTAATACATATTTCCAAACTGCAAGATATATTTTAAATAAAATTACGAACGATAAAAACTTGTTTAAATTAAATTTGACATTCTTTTAATTATTAATAGTTTTGGTAGTAGTTGTATTTGTTAATTTACCTGATTTATGAGATGCATAAAATATTATTAAATAGTTCTTTTTTTAAAGAATAAACTAGTATAGCATGTGGGTCCTGCCTACGGGTCAATCAAACTAGTTAAGAAAAACAAATTATTAATATGTATATTGATTTCAAAATTATTAGTATCGCTTTTACACGTTAGTTCATGTTCTGATGAGTTTTCATTCAGCTTTAATTTGTTGACTACGGTATAATTAATTAGTCATTCTAGTCCTATTATGTCTATCAATCAAACAAAAACAGATAAAAGAAAGATATACTTCTTTTTAGAATAACTAGAAAATATTGAGAGTTTTTATTTGATACTCAACTAACACTTTTTTCATCATTCACAAAAAAAAAAAAAAACACGCTTTTTTCATCATATTGATCCATTAATTATAGATGTAAAATGGTACTTCCAAAGTTGGGAATTAAACTCAAATCGATAATTAAGAAACACAATTGTCCAACTAATTGTGTTAATGACTTTTAATAAATAAAAAGTTATATCATGAACCCGTAAATTAATTGATATAAGATTATTTTTTATTTAATAATCTAGAATTTTAACTTTAAATATATAGAGCAAAAAAATTTAAAAAAATTATCACATAATAATTTGATGAGTTTAATTATGATACTAATAATATAAAACAATAATGTCATCTATTCATTATAACTATTGATAATTATATAAAAATTAATAAATTTATTATAAATAATTTTACAGTGTCATCTATTCTCAATACATATATTTTTTTTCTCTTTATGGTGAACTATATATCTTTTTCTCTAATTTTATTCTACTCATACAAGATTACCTACCCAAAAAGAAGATTACCTACAAGATTAGCCATTGTTATCGAGACTAAACAAGAAAGGAAAAAAAGAGAAGGACGGTTGATTGAGAATAAGAAGGTGCGATAAAACGGCCTTGACCCATAGAGTTTGTCCCCACAAAAGCAGAAGATAGAAAAGATATGTCTGTGTTGGTGTGTGTCTGCACTAAAAGTTGGCACTAGAAGACACAAATCACAAGTGTCTGCCTTGCAGGGTCCTTCTGTGGCTTGATTGGATTGGCATCCACAGTATATTCTTCCACATCCACTCAATGATATGCTCCTATTGCCCTATTCCTATTCTTTGGTTCTTTTTATCATCTCCTCTATTTGCTGAAAGCCCTGTGGGGTAGCTACAAAACTTTGTCACTTTCTCACTTCCCCCTTTCGGTTATTGGAGACCCCTAGAATTGAAAGATGATGAAGTGAAATCATGATGGAACCAACATACGTACACTACTCTTCATTTTCCTAACCCTTATCCTACTACCTTGTTCCATGTTCATGGAATTAAACCCTAGAAACATGAAAATATCTGCGGTCAATTGCATGTGTTCAATTTTATCTTGATAGATGACTAACATAAAGTATCCTAGCTAAACATGGTATGATAAATGAAATGTTTTTTTTTTTAATTAATGGTAGGCCTAAGGCCTTGAAGAGATGAAGCATGCACATGCCATGTTTTGATTTTTCTTTGAGACAAAAGTTTTGTTCCTAAATGTCTGAAAGTTGATGGTACGATAGCTTTTTTTTTTTTTTTTGCAGTGGATAATTAACTATATGTGCGCTGTTTGTGGATATTAATTATAGAAAAAATGGTAGCGTGTGCCATTTCTTTGTCGCTCCTTTTAACTTTCTTCCCAAAGTGTTGGCCATGGGTGTTTGAGTTTGGACGAAATCTGCATATTTGGGATGAGTTCAATTCAAGGAGAGGACGAAAACTTTATTTGAGGAGAGGGTTCAGTAATTATTTGAAAGTGCAAACGATTTTATATAGAAATAAAAGGTGCAAATGATTGTAAATTACAGCAAATTCAGTGATTAAAAAAAAAAAAACTTCTCAAAGTGAGGACATGCAGGTGTACGAATAGTGTTACCGTAGGATAGTCTAATTTTTTACCCAAATAATATAAACTAATTAATTATTTATCCAAATAATGCATCCAAAATATTATGAATATGAATGATACAAAATACTATTTTAAGGTGGAAAATTAGTTCTCTCCAAATCAATTTCTCATCTTTTTTTTTAAGTTAAGAAATCGATTTATCAAGAATCAATTTTTAAATATCCCTTCATTTAAAATAAAAAATCAAGGAAACCAATTTCTTAATTGTTTTTTCTTCTTTTAACCTTTGTTTTAAATTATTTTTGTATTTTTTAATTTCTTCTAGTGTTATTAATTGTCTATATTTATGTTTTGTTTAAACTGAAAACAATATTATTTTGCATATGTTGTTAATTTTTTTTGCATATTTTATGTTTTATTATTTTTTGAGGAGTTGAAATCCATTCTATTTTTATTTTATTTATTATTAAAATACATAATTGAAATTAAAAAAACATTTAACCAATAAGTTGAATTGAACTAAAATATTTAAATTATAAAATAGATATAAAATTACAAACAATATGACATAAACTTAACGTTGTTGGCTTAAGTCTATACAATGGGAGCATTTGTTTTTTGAATGGTCTGTGATGTGACACATGGAACATCATTTTGGTTGACCATTTTTTAGGATATTCATTTCGGTGTGTATACGATAGAAGAGAGAACAACCTTTAGAATTTCTTTTCTTTTATTTTCTTGCGCACTTATTGGCAGATTTCATGTTTTCTTAAGTACTGAGTTAATTGACTCAGCAAGATTGATGATCATGTGTCCCCATCGTTGGTCAACATCCCATGCGAGAGTCCACTTTTCTTATGGAACCTCCCTAAGCCAATTAATTGTTCGATCACCATGCGCTTCCTCCCTAAAATTGTTGTAATACTGATTGAACATACGCTATATCCTTTCATATGCTGAGTAATTATAAACATAAAATTTCAATATTATGAATAATACAAAATTAAGTGATATTTAATATGAAGAGAAATAAGTTTGGTATACACTCATATTGATAATTAGTTTTTTTATGTCATTATGCTTGAACCTCCTCATGTAATTATGTGCAATGTGTCAAATGTAGAACAGATGCAAAGTTATGTGTTGTCCACCCACTATCATGTCTTGAGTATATATTTTTTATTGATTTGTGTCTGACTGAAATCAAACATAGACCATCTTGTGGGGTGACATGGCTTTTTAAATTTTTGAGGAAGAAGAGTCTTGCTTCTATTGTTTCACCCTTGACAACAACAAATACTATTGGAATGATTTTTTTGTTTTCATCTTGTGTAACTATCATAAGGTGGGTCCCCTTGTACTTAACATACAAACATGTTCATCAACCTGAACCACGTGCTTGCAATATTGAAACCCATTAAAACACGGTCTGAAACTCCAAAAAAGACGATGAAATTTCATGAAAACCTCTATTGTTTGACATGTCTTTGTAAATTTTTTCTATAAAATGGTTTTATGTACTCCATTGAGATGTCATGTTCATTGTTATTCTAACCAAGACTTGATATGCAAGAGATGTTGTCCTCAAAGATTTGAAATTGAAGGCAGAGGCTCTATATGCACTAAAACTACCAGTTACTGTCAAAGCTGGCTTTGTTGGTACAATTACAATATTGAAGGTACATTTAGTCATTTATCATTACTGCTGGCTTTCTGCTGCCAACTTTTGGGTCATCCATTTAGCATTGCCTTGGGTTTGTTAGTCATACACACTTACGTTCATGCATTATTATGTGTTCAATACATGTAAAATTATAAGAATAGAATAAATACATATGTATATCTAAAATTTTGTTTAAGCTTTTAATGTGTTTTTTAATATTACAGGGAGGAAAATAAAGAGAATATGTCATATTTTTTATTATAAAAAAATGACATTCTACATCGGTTATGTAATAAACGATGTAGAAAGTGACTATACAACATCGATTATAGGAAAAATCGATGTGAAAAAGACAATTTCTATATCGATTTTAGACAATATCGATGTTGTAAGTATTATACAACATCAATTTGGAAAAAATCGATGTAGAAGGTGTCATTTCTACATCGATTTTTGCTGAACCGATGTTGTGGTGCAACCACAACATCAGATTTTAGGAAAATCGATGTTGTCAGGTATATGAAAATATCGATTTTCTCTAAAAATCGATGTTAATTTTGCATATTTTACATTTTTTGGCTTATTTCTTTTTATACGATACCAATTTTCTTAAAAATCGATGGTGTAGTGTATGTTAACATGAGTTTTTGAAAACTGATATTAATATTTATACTTTTAACATCAGTGGTTTTAACATTAGTTAAAAACAAATTTTAAAAGTAAAAAATAACCAATGTTAAAAGTCTATTTTTTAGTAGTGATGGGTTATCATGATTATTTCACATGACATACATATATATTGAGAAGACTATTTTAATATGAGAGTGAGATAAATAAATTTGAATTATATAAATATATGTGGATGATCAAGATTTGAAATACACATATTGGGAGGACTATTTTTATATAAGAGTGGGATAAGTAGATCTAGATCATTTCATATAATCTTATATGGATGGTCAATATTTAATATTATATGAGATCACTTAAAAAAGCTATGAGTTTTTTAAAAAGTTTAGATGACTTTTGTGATTTAATCTTGACGAATATTTAAAAAGTCTTCTCATTGATACATACACTAAACATATATGAACGATCAAGATTTAATATTATGTGATTATTTAAAAAATTATGTGATTTTTTTTATAAAAAAAACTCACATGGCTTTTTGATTTAATGACGGTCTAATCAATACACAAATGTATAACCCCAAGAATTTTAATTTCACTTTTATTCATCATTGTATAATTGGGTTCAAGCTTTCCTCTTGGTGAATATTCATTATTGTCACTCTCACTCAAAAAAGGTCCTCTCATTGGGATTCAAATGCACTCACACATACACAATTGGGAGAAGACATTTATTACATGAGAGTAAAAGAAGTAAATGTGTCATACAACCATATGAATAAATGGTTAAGAAACACTTAAAGAAGTCATATGCTTTTTACTAGGACATGGATGATCAAGACTTAATGTCATGTAACAACTTAAAAAATCAAGTGAGTTTTTAAAAGGCTAAATTGGAACTTTGGTCCCCCTATAATTTCAAAGTCATGATTTGGTCCCCCTATTCCTAAATCAAAATATTTAATCCCCTATTTTAAAAAATAAGTAATTTTGGTATTTTCGTCAATTGATTATCCAAAGTCAAATATTGATTTTGATGTGACATAATGCTTATGTGGAAAAAGATTAATTAAAGTAAAAAATAAAAAGTGTTTTAATAGAAATTGAACTCATGACCCTTTGTTTGTAGATAAGATATTAAACCACTAACGTATTGCATTTGTTTAGTTAAACACATTAACATTATTTTTTATGTATCATTAGTTAAGAGCTATTAATTTATTTTTGAAATTATCAAAATTTATAATTAAAATATATTTAATATGTAAACCTTTTTAATTTTATATGTTTTTATTTTGAATAGTTTACATAATTTTATTTTTACTTTACCAATTTATAGTTAAATTTCATAAATTAATATGAAAATTATTTACAATTTTTTTAAAAATTGATTTTAATATACAAATTACTTTTACTCTAATTATTAACATAAAATTAAAAAAATATTTATATATTAAATATTTTTAAATTTATATATCTTGATCATTTGAAAAAAAAAATTAATAACTCTTGACTAATAATACATAGAAAATAACATTAACCTAAACAACTAAATAAAGTAAGTATCTTAGTAGTTTATTGTTTTGTTTATGAATAAAAGATTATGAGTTCAATTTATATTAATATACTTTTTTTTTCACTTCATTTAATCTTTTTTCACATAAATATCATGTCAATTGCCTACATAAGTTTCACGTCAGCATCAATGTACTACGTCAAAATTAATATTTAATTTTGGATGATCAACTATCGATCAACTAGCACAAGGACCAAAATTACTTATTTTTAAAATAAGAAAATTAAATGTCTTTATTTAGAAATAAGATGACCAAAATTGAAATTTAGCCTTTTTTTAAAAAAGTTATGTTACTTTTTGACATTAAATCTCAACCCTCCAATATGATTGTACCATCCAAATTTAATTATCTAACTCTCATATAAGATGTTTTGTCTAAACATACAACCAAACAATTCATATGACTTATGTGTTTTAATTTTGAAAATTGATGATAAGTTCAAACAATAAATTTGGACCACCATGTGCCGCTGCCAGAGGCAATTTATAGCAAAGTTTTTCATTCTTTTCTCACCTTTTTTTTTTCTTTCATCTCCGAACAACACAACATTTGCATATTCATTGGTGCACTCTCTTTTCTGATCTCCGGTATCTTCATTAACGAGTTATCATGGAATAAGTGAATCCCCTATCTTAACCTGAAAAACCAACCCCCTAAAAAACCATCAAATCACAATAATAATAACAAAACATTTGTTTCATGCATTCCTTTATTTATTTAAGTCTTGCATCTCTCATTCTATTTTGGAATGGACTTTTTAAAACATAATAAAAGATGTACAATTCAAATAAGGAACTACATGATTCAAATGTCTAATGACAACAATCTTGAATTCAATCCATAAGGAACTACATGATTCAAATGTCTAATGACAACAATCTTGAATTCAATCCAAGTCTTGAGACCGTCTTAAATCCAACACAAGAGAAGCTTACTAATAAATCTCCCGGTTTGGGTGGTTATTGAAGTCCATGACACTCCCAATAACTCCCAAACATGTTTTTAAAAGATAATCAAACATGATCCGTAAGTAATTAATTTTACTTTTAAAAAGTATTTCTGAAATACTCATACCATTGAACAATCTTGCATTATTAATGTACTGGTTGCGTATATGTACTACATATATATACTAATAAAAATTCAAAACAACATTAAAATAATACAAACTTCGATGTAAATTTTGTTATTATTTGTTATTCTTTGATATATCTTGAAAATGTTTTTCTGCCTGGAGCTAGCATAGTCCTAGTCTTCTAGATAAAAGGAACCCCCAACCCCAACCAAAAGCATACACAACAACAATAAAGTAGATGAAAAGACCCATTAGGTTTAGGTCTATGCACACAACCAACCTAAGAAGATAAATATAATCAATTGTCTATATACCTGGCCACCTTTACTAGAATGTTTTTTTTTTTTTTTTTTTTTTTTTTTTTTTTTTTTTTTTTTTTTTTTTTTTTTTTTTTTTTTTTTTTTTTTTTTTTTTTTTTTTTTTTTTTTTTTTTTTTTTTTTTTGTAAAAGTCTTCGCTCTTTAACATGAAGATAGACAGCATTAATATAGCATATGGAGTGGGCCAATGGAGGTTTTCCCCTTTGAGAAGCTCTTATAATTAGACTTTCACTCCATTAACACATGAACAGAACTGAACCATTATAAGGCAAATTGGATCCAATCCAACCTAGCCACATGTTCACTATTTCATGCTTCCAAAGTTTAATTATGCCCACACCATATGCTATGTCATAAACATTTCCAATCCCTAAAATACTTTCTCCTAACCAACCTGATTGAGAGACAAAGGCTTATAATTTTGCAGCTTTAGGTTCGGTAGAGTACTTTTATGGGAATTATCCAAAGCCAAAAAAGTCAACTAAACCATGGTCACCCAAAGAGCCAAACTTGTTGTCAGGGTAAAAGGAAGTCTGGGCCCCTAGACAAAAAGGGGACATGATAATGGGCCCACCCAACCCAAGCTCAAGCTCACTTGGCCTTTATTTTTCGTTGGGTACTAGCGTCAGTGCTTACTCCTCTCCAATATACCCGTCTTGGTTCATCAATATTCCATTATACTAAACATATTGCCCCAATTATGTGGGAGCAAAATCATTGAATATCACCTTTACTTTGAACTTATTTTTAGTTTTTTTATTATTATTATTATTATGTCATGGTAAGGTCAACTTCTCAACTCTACTTCTGAATTGTAAATTTTTAATGGCCTTGTAAACAAGTGGTCTGACAGTATTGGAAATTGATTATAATAATCTTTAATTGCTTAAAGTATTAAGTATTTTTCCTAGTTGTTTTAGTATTTTTATTTCCTTAATTGGCGAGACCATTTGTCTGCGTTTGTCATACTTAGTTGCGGACAAATTTTACTGGACTATAAAATATCTGTCAAAAAGTGGGCACTAAAATTTGAAGATAAATATATAATGTCATCTCTATCTTAGAGGGGAACGTTTATAAGACCTATACTAGGTTTTTGGAGTAAAAGAAAAGTGCTTCATATTATACACTTGTTTAGATTAAGATTACCTTAACTGCGATTATTTTATAAATAATGATGCATACTATATTTGAGAATTTGTAAATCAAATATTTTAAAAAATAATTCGGTAGTATTATTCATAATTTATTAACATAATTGTAATTGAATTGCAGTCTAATTAGTGATATATATTATTTAATTTGTAAAGACTTTGTAAGTTATTTTTAAAAATATTTTTCATTAAATACTTGTTTTTTTTGTTAACTAGTATTTCTGTATTTAAAATTTTAGAAATTATTTTCTAAAAAAAATAACTCTCAAGTCGAGTTATGTTGAATTACTTTCTCATAAAAATAAAATATTATTGGAGAGAAGGAGTTTTGAAGAAGATAGAGTTTGTGAAGTTTAAAAATGATAATTATTCCGTTATTATAATTCTTAGTTGTTTTTCAATTCGATCCATATTTCTTTATTTGGATTTTCAATATTAATTTTAAATGACATTCATATGATGCTAAATTGGCAGTATGATGAAATGTGAAATAATAAACAGTGAGTAACGTTCCCATTAGAATTACATCAATTATCAGCTCGCTAATTTATTTCTATTTTACTTCACTTTGAAATGATAATTATTGCTATTGAAAACAAAGTAAACAAATATTATAAAATAAAACAAAACTAGATGAAAAGCCCAACAAAAAAACAACAATGTTGGAATTTGTTTCATCCCAATTCTCATTCTAAGTAGTTAATACAATTCATGTTCAAATATTTAATTAAAAATCAAATTTACTAGATTGACCAATGTGGGGTGATGTAATTGGTAGATATATAATATCTCTTGATAATGTAATCAAGGGGTTCCTATATTTGTGTATGGAAAAAGAATCGTTAATTTATGCATTATTGTTGTAAACAACTCACAATTGTTCCACAAGCAGTTAGCAATAACTAATTTGGGCTTAGAAAGAGAGTTTTTTTGTTTACAATGATCTTAACCAGTTTAAATATATGATTGTTTTTTAGTAAAAAATACATGTGATTTGTAAAAAACGGAAAAAATGTTAAGAAAAGTTGATCTATTAAATGAATCTTCCTATCTTAATGAATAGATTAATCTCTGATTTTTTTATTAAAGGATACCCTAGGATGTTAACAAAAAGTTTACTAAATTAAGTTAATTTTAATTACTTGGCTGATTTTGGTAGAGAATAAAGGAAAGAAAAGGGAAGAGAAAATTTTAAAAATTTCAATGCATCCCACACATTTTCTATCTACCCTACTTTAATTCAAGTATCACTTTTTTCATTTCATTTTATTTTATTTCATTCCATTTTACTCTACCAAACTATGCATGACTCTCTTTTCTTTAAAGCTGAAAATACTTATACCATAAGTCTTACTAATTAAGTGATAAAATAAACCTTAGATTTAAGAAACTATAGGATGATCACATAATCAACAAATTTCTACCCCTAACATATATATTAACAATTATGGTGAACTGTTCCAAATTAATCCATTTCATTAACTAATTTTTTAATTCAAAAGTTAATCAATATAATAATATCAAAACATCAGTAATCGATCTCTCGATTAATCATAAGTAGATGAAGCAATAATCGCTTAACATTTATCTGTTGTTTAGATCAGATTCAAAACTATGTTCTATGCTAGCTGGTGTAATGTTAACTATATAATAATCAAAACTCATCTGAATGTGTTAATTAAACTATACTTGGAAAAAAGAAGAAGCAATTATTATGACCTAAATTCACATGTAGAAGCCATACATGCGTATATAGTGTAGTATATTGAAGGGGGTTGGTGCCCAAAAGGGAAAAAGAGTATGGTGCTGAAGTTGAATATGGTGTTTGTCCATTAATCTCCATATGGAAGGAATCTTGAGCATGTGGCAGAAGTGTTGTTGAGTTTCAGTGGAGTGCACAGGGGAACTTGGTGGCCTTTAAGAAATTGCCACCTGCAGCTATGTTTCCACGTTGATGTCTCTCTGCTTCATTCCAGATACTCCCCTATGCGCCTCACGCGTTACGTTTGCTTTGTCCGACAAATTAAATGATTAGTTCGACTTATCTCATCATTTTATTTATATTTTCTTTTACCTAAATTAAAGTAGGATAATTTTTCTTTTTGATTTACACCACCAATATCTTCACGATCGACTTCTCGACATACAATTTTATTTCATTAGGATAAAATTATTATAAACAACACAACTTTTGCTTTGAATATTAAACAGAGTTATATGCGTGAGGCACCAATCGTCCGTTTGCACGTTTCAATGCACAAACAGAAAAAATAACAACACCCTTAGATCCAAAAAAATGTGGGTTAAATAGAATAATTATATATTATGTTGTATTTTAAAAGGGTCTGGATAAGAAATTAAAATAAAAAATATGATCAATGATACAATAGAAAAAATATAATAAGAAAAGAAATAAAAATAAAGTGTATTTTCATAAGAATTTAATTAAATCTATCATATATTATAAATTAGAAAACATAGGCAGGATAAACATTCATACTATTAATTATCTTCTCAATGCTCGCAATTAAATATTGTTAATATTCTTTTCTTATCTCTTTTGGAGTACATTTCATACACATTTTTTGCAAGTTGTAAAAAAAATAATCTTAGTTATCCTAAAGTTAAACTACTCCTTTTATCTTTATTTCTTTGCTTAATTTTTTTAATCGTTTGCCTTTTAATCTAATATTTTTTATTGCTATCATTAACTTAAATTTTAATATTTAAAAAATTAAACATTTAAAATATTTTTATATCACAATGTAAATTATTCTTTATAATTCTATAATATTATTTATATATTCAAAAAATT
>PYAF01003202.1:1064816-1077956 GCA_007407185.1 Glycine tomentella
AAATTTAAAATATTATAATATTTCATACGAATAAAAACAGGATGCTTAAAAATATATCATACGAATATATGGGATGAGAAAACAATCTTAAAAGTATTTTAAGAATGTTTCAAGTTTCAACTAAAATGTATATATTTCTTTTTTCTACATAGCATTTACTTTTTTTCAGTAATTTTTTTTATCCATAATAATCGAAATTTATGTAAAATAAATAGAACAACTAGATAGACTACTCAAACAACTAAATTAGATTCTACAGTTTTATTTTATTTTTTTGTTCTAGAGACTTCCATTAGTCATTCATATAATATTATTAAGTACTACTAAGAGAATTAGAGTATAAAGCTGCGTCTGTTCTGATGCACATGACAACTACCAATTGGACTACAATGAATTTCAACCACACATAAACTAAACCTTCTGTTAGGATAAGGTATGCAGTACGTTTACATCAAACAATCAACAGCACGCCGTGTTACGAGCAATTTTTGTGGCCAAGATTCCATCGAAAGTTTAGCTCAATTAACCAAAGTAATTAAAATTCAAAAATCCAACAAGAAAAACAATTATATTAATTTCTATATTAAATTGTTACATAACTTAGAAACAACTGGAAGCATGCATAAGAATACTGCATTTAATATTCACAAAAGTATATGCTATAACAAACTACTATGCTACAAGATCTGTAAATTTGTAGGTTGTAGCCATTATTTCATGCACCACAAGGCCAAGATTCCCAGAGGTGATCTTATATATAGCGGGTGTAACATTCAGGATATTAAAAGGTGTCACACCTAATTGGCTACACCAATTAGACATTCTTCTTTTTTCTTTTTTTCTTTTTTTGTTGTTGATGCATACTAGACATTTTTTGTTCACGTCAAAAAGGATAATTATTTGGAGTCACTTTTAATAGATTTTGACATTGGTAGTATTATTAGACAACATATATGCCTTGCCCTTTCTATGATAAGATAATATCTCTTCACTGTTTCTGCTGGAAGTTGAAAAATGAAATGATATTTTTTTGGGGGATGTTGATGTTATATTCATTTCACCACAATCCTCTTTGGTTAGTTTATGTCAAAAGTTAAATTCACATCCCGTTAATTGAATTTTTGTGAATTAGTGGGGAGGGAGTTAGTGAGTTTTTAATTTAAGTAGCTTGTTTATTAAAAAAAATGTTTTGACATTTTGCATCCATTACCTTTTTTATTTATATATCTTTTAACCACTTATTTCCAACTCATCAACGTGAAAGTCCAACTAGCTTGCCTTTTAGTCTTTTTTTATTTATTTATTTGGCTTCAAGTAAATATGAGTTTTACTTGGCATATAAATGTTAGTCCTTTTGGTGTCGACGTAGTTGAAATAATTGAGATTATAGTGATGCCTTAGCACTCCTAGGCTTTCATTAAATAAAATAAAATAAATGAGTTCTATGTCAAAATAAAATTTGTGTGAGCCATTATCGAAGAGTGTGAGACAGGATTAATGAGCTTTTAGATTTAAGTTACCTATTTGTTCAAAATTACTTTAACACTTTGAATAGATGATCTTATTGATTACTGTGTATTTTTATTTTTTTTGGATAAGTAAAATTTGTATTGATATAAGCTGCACAAGTGCAAAAAGTTACAATAATTACAGTAGTTGACAATCTCCATTAATGAGTTCTACCTATTTGTATTGATTACCCCGTTTACCCTTTACTAATTTCTAATCCATTAATGAAAAACTTACTCTCCAACATCCCTCACAGAATATTCTATAGAGAAAGTGCAACATATCACGTACATCGTTAAAATTTGTTGACATGCGTATATGTATGTATGGTTTTAATTAATCTCCACTTCATTTAACCTTTACAATTTGTCATTTTCCTTGGATCCAAGTTTGAAGCAACCATGCCTGTAATTTAGTGCCATTTACACGCATGGTAGAATGTGAAAACTGAAGCCGCATTTCACCAAGATTTCATTGTCAAACCCTATGTGCACCCAAAAGTGAGATATTAATGTTGCGTTTGTGAAGCTCTCACAGCCACAAGTGGGAAGAATCTGTTGTGACCCACGATGCCTCTAAATCCACCTTTCTACATGAATTCCAAAGTCCTAATAGGCACTGACAGAAATTGACTAATATTTCTTATATAAACCGAGAACGACGCTTTCAACTGTCTCTCCCCTGCACATGCACAGGCGAATATTGGAATTGACCCACTGATTGCCTCGTGAACACAACACCCTAATATTTTGTTTTAAAAAGTATATAAAATGAATAACCCTTTTTTTTTTTTTGGATGATATAGGACATCTCTCAATTGAGAGTGAAAGATTAATTTCTTTATGAACAATTAAAGATTAATCTTTTAAGATAATGAGATTTATTTAAAAGATTGATTTATTTTAAAATGTTTTTCTATATAAACAAACTTAAAGATTATTTCTCATTATGTTATATTATACGTGGATTATTATCACAAACTTTTTTTATGACTTATGTTATCCTTAATCACAAACTAAAGACTAATCTCTCATTTAGATTCAAGAATTACTCATTCGATGTACTAAAATTTAATTAAAAAATTAATTTCTTTTAATAAGTGTTTGTTTGTGTAAATGAAGACATATGTGAATTGAATTCCTGATCACATGTTAGAGTAGAATTATCTTCCAATCATACTATATCATATTTTTATAGATTAAAGTTCTGTATTTTTTTTTATAGCCATGATACCTTGATAATGTCATGCATAGATAGAATTTAAATTTCGAGCTATGTGGAAAACCCGTTGAAAAGGAGGGAAAAGCAGTCCCAGGATTGAATACATAAATATAAAGAAATGTAATGTTGATTTTGCCTATTGGTTGTTTAGTTTATGATTTTCATATATGTTAGGCAGCAATAAGATAATTGGTTCAGATAAATGTCAACTTCTATCGGGGTGGCCAGTACGTGGATAAAGAGAATGGAAGTGCAACAAAAGGATTTAAAATTGCACGTAAATGGGAAACTTTTCATCTTGTTTTGAAATGGAGGGTGACGAGCAACATGATGTATTGGATTACCTAATAAGCATTATTATTTAGGTGTATAAAATTTATATATATAAAAAAAAGTACCAACTGAATTTCATAAGCCTCCGAAAGTGTCCAACATTCCTCAATTAGCATGAGGATTCGAATTAACATGGGTCGTTTTGCTAATCTGGAAGTGCTATTAGGCAATAAAATTATAGCTAGCTTCAAGATAAATTATACTAAATTATAATTGATTTATAAACTCCAGGAAGTCACATCAGATCACGTAACACGAGTTTCTGGTAGTTTTTTGACTCCCACATACAGCACCATAGAAGCTTGAGTATTTGATTAGAATTGTTAAAAGCACTATATTATATATAATGGAAAAACTATGTCATCAACCGGTCGCATACGTATGCCTAAAAATTTCAGGAAACTTTTTCTTCCCACATTCAACATCTTCAATAGGTTCCCATGTATATTCAATTTTACCCACAAAAATAGTTTACAAAAATAAGCACCAAAACGTGTTCAATACATAATCCTTTCTTTCACACCACTAATTACAATTTTTTTGGGGGTTTACAATTGAATGAATTTAGTTAATTAATACGAAACATTATTCTAAAAGAGCCTCCGGTTTTGCATCATTAGCATTGTGTTTACTTGTGTCAATGTACAAAATTTCTTAAGTGATAAAAATATATACTTCAATTGGTTCGTTTCAAATTTTCAAAATCCATGATTTGGAGTTGAAGTTTGAATAATCGAAATTTTAAGTCCAAGTTCAAGATCAAAATTGAAAAAAAAAATGGAAGTCCTAAAAAGTAGTCAAAGGAGTGTATTGGATTAGGATTTTGGCATATAAATATCATGTGAATTTTAAAAGATTTTGTAAGAATGTAATGAATTTTAGGATTTTTTTAAAAGACTTCTATGATTAAAATTTTGTAATTCAGATTTTAAAGGATTTACAAAAAATAAATTCAAAAAATTTGAAAGGACATTATGAATTTTTAAGATTTTAAAGGACTTCACAAATTTTTAAAAACATTCAAAATTATTAATAAAGATTCATGAATTTTTTCCACGTAACACTTTAAATAAAACTCATCTTATATAAAGAATCCTAAATATGTTATATAACAAATTATTTTCTCCTAAAGAGATGATTCCCTATGCTCTTATTTTTTTTATTTGGATTATAATCTAAGAATACTACCAAAGTACATATTTATGAGCACAATAAGTTCATTTTTCATCAATTGTGTTAATTGTATAACAACTATATATCATAATGTCTGAAAGTAATATGTATATTTGTATCATTCCCATAATAACGATTTACAATTTTTTAAAAATCTTTTGAAATCCTAATTTTATATTTCTTCTAAACGTCAAATAAAACATTTTTTAGGTAGGATTCAAGTCAAGAGTTATTATCACCATGGATATAATATATCAAAAATTGGTAGAATATATTTGCATGTGTTTGTATAATATTATTTGACCGTTATAATATTAAAAATCTATAAATAAGACTCTTGTATTTCATGTATAGCTGTTGAAACACTACTTATACACTTTCTGTAAGAAAAAAAAATAAAAACTCTTACATTATTACACACTTCGTAACAATAATCAAGTTTGTTAATCACAATCTATTATCTGTGATAAATTTATTAATTTTTAAAATAATTTAAACAATAATTTATAATTACTCTATCTCTAACTACTCTTTTTACAATTCATACATGAGCATTACACTCTATTTCTAACTACTCTTTTTACACTTCCATCCATACTTACATTTTGATTTACATTCTTGCAATCTTAACTTTGACAGTTCTTTACTTTTTAATATGCATTTCTTCCTTCACTTATTTCTTTAATTTCAATTGTTTTGAAATTTATGTATTTACTTTTCCTGCAACTTTTACATTGTTTTTTTTTTTTTTTTTATATTTATAAATTTTACATTTTTTTTTTGAAGTTAAGTTTCTCACGTATTTACATTTCAAGTACTTTTATCTTTTTGAGCACTTTACTAAATAGTAAATACCTTGCATTCTGTTTCTTTCTCTTTCTCAGTTCTCTAATTTTGAGTTCTTTTAGTTTTATTGCGCATTTTATAGTCGTTTCAGTCTAATTGCTTTCTTTTAAAATTTTGTATTTACAATCTCAGTTCTTGTTACATTTAACAATCTCTTTTATCTTTGCTTTCTATTAATAAGTTTTTATTTTGTCAAGCATGGTTTTAAATTCATCATCTGAATTCTTTTTTTTTTAAAATTAATTATTAATTCTCTAAATCATGCATAATAGTACTTTTAACTTTACAGATTACTGATAATTCTTTCAAAGTATCATCGTGAATATTTGAATGGGATCTTGAGATTCGATTTACATACAAATAAGTCCAATAAATGTTTTATTTTCAATTATTTATACTTATACTTGTTCAAAGTAACAAAGTCAAGTTTATAACAAATGTCTAACATATTCTAAATAAAAATGGGAATAAACAATCCATCATAAATAATTGATTTAATTATCTTATGTACTTCAAGATAATCAATTACCAATATTATTTGTAACAATAATTAATGATGAAGTTGTGTAATCCCATTTTTATTTTATTTTGAGCAAGTTAAATCAACCTTAAAATATTAACAAATTATTGATCTGATTAATAATAGATTCATTCTTTTAAGTAAAATTTTATATTTAAGTATTGTAGATAGAAAAAACGTGATTAAAAAAAGATATTTTATTAAAGTTAATAAGTTAGATATCTCAATAAAAAATAATCATTAATAAAATTGGTAAATATTTTAATTAATATTATAATGATAAAAAAACCTTCAAATAAAATTAGATAACTCACTAACCAAATTGAATTTGATTATTTGATCATGTTTGCAAATCAAAATCTTAATCCAAATAGTCCATTAAAATTTCCAGCAGATACGTACCATTTAACTAACGAGTTTAATCATGTGACGACAATATAAAATAATATTCTATATTATCATACAATTCCAATAACTCTTTATATGATTTCAACTTATCATGCAAGTAATTAATTTATTTTCTCTTGACTAAAAAAACTAAGCCGTCAAGTTGAAATACTAGACAATTAATTCAACAAATTTGACTACAAACACATTGTAAGCTCAAAAAGCTGCAGCTTTCAGAAGCTAATTACAACACGTTCCCAAGGATAAATAGATAGCTGCTGATATCACTGTACATATTGACGTCCCTCTTGTGGAGAGGAGAAGTTCATGCACCTCGCAACTTCTGCACTTAGTCCACACACACTAGTAGCTAAATTTAGGCTCAGCCTCTCCTTGCTCCCTTTATTAAATATTTTTGTGCATAGCCCTTCACGAATTAAGAAGCCGAATTTTCATGGCCCAACATTTCCCATGATTTCATTTGGAAGGACAACATTTGCAATCAAAATTTTAGAACAAGCATAATTATTATAGTATACAAATTTTGGTGAGACATGAAACGCGGTTTCCTAGCGTCAGAAGTGCATAGGTAAGCATAAGCAACTAAGTCCGAGTCACACACATATTGCACACAAAAGACCACACAACACAAACTTCCCTTGTATTCCAGCTAGCAAAGTTAAATAACAACATCAGCAAAGTTAGCTAAATCTATATATCCTATGGTCAAATGTCATCAAAATACACCAACCCCATGGACTAGATATGTTAAGTTTTTACTAGTAGTGTCTGTAGCATGCACAACGTTACACATGTCAATAAGGTGTGAAATTGTGGCTACAATTGTAGTGACACTTCAATTGCAAAATTTAAAGATAATTGCAACAAAAAAGAAATCAGCTGATGCAACACTTACCATGTAATCACGAACATCTCAAAAACACAACATTGAAGTCACAATTATAGCTTTAGACAACAATTTAAATGTACCATATACTATACCAAGCAAAACTCATTTTCTATATATGGAGCTTGCAAAAATGTTGGCTATGTGAATTAATCACAGTGGCTCTCATAACACTTCAAAGGTTAGCTAGGAAAGTTCCAAAGGGGTTAGGTTTCCTGATTTATTGGATCCATAATTGTTGGACTCCGCCGAATATATTGGAGAATAATAATAATAATAAATAATAAAAATAATTAATAAAATAAGCTTAGATGATGAAAAAAGAAAGATAAAAAAAAAAGAAGGGGGTGTAGCCACAGTGATGGTGTGGTCCTATAACTCATCCAAAATTCCTTGCGGGAAACCCTCTAAATTATTGTTTAAGAACCATGTGTCACGCTCTGTGAGAATATGTGCTTCAGTGTACCAAACTATGAGAATTTAATAAAAATGAGTGATGTGGGAACAACAGAACAAGCATGAAGAATACTAGTATATAATAGATTAATATATCTGCGGAGAAGGTAGGTCATAGGTGCCTGTTTCGGTTCCAAAACAATGCACAGAAACTTGGAGAATGGAGAAGATGCATGTAACATAAGCTAATTACATTGAACATATATTTTTGGTCTCGTAGGGTAGACATGCATACATAAGCAATGCTAGATGATCGATTTTATTAAGGTATATATATATCTATACTAATATATACCAGACTTTGATGATGAGCATAATGTGTTACGTGTGCAAAGCTGCATATGATTGACATGTAATCAAAGACATTTTTTAATTTTCACTATATTCTAATTTCTAAATACTTGTAATTGAACGCCGCAATCATCCTCCGTCTGATTGAAACAAAATTGTTATAAGATAGATTTTAATAAAGTTCATTGAAAATATCATCCTTGCAACTTACTACGTACAAATAAAATGCATTTAAGCGCCTTCAATATGCATGTTCTTTCACTTTTACACAGAAGCTTGATATATATTGTCGACATTTTTCTGTCAATTTTAATTTTTTTTTTCTATCGAATATATTGGACAACAAGTTTTGTTGTTTTGGAGTAGAGATTATGATAACGCAATGCAAAATGTATGGTAGTGTTCATCTAATAAGAATATGCTGTGGTGGTCTATATATGTGCTTGAATAACTTAAAAGTTGATAAGTGTTAGTGTTGATTTTTTTTTTTTTGACAAATAAGTATTAGTGTTGATTACTAGAAAGGTAAAAATTAAATGAGAAATATTAACAACATATTCTAATACACTTTTTAAAATATATTTTAATATTAGTTGAAAATGATTAAAAATTATAAATTTTGATGGGTCTTATTTATCATTTAACAATTTTAAAAAAAAAATACGTCAAAAGAGTATATTGTTATATTCCTCAATTAAATATACTAAAAAAGATATAAATTTAGAGATTGATTTATATGAAGACATCTAAAAGAAGAAGAAAAAACTAGCTAGTAACCTTTCAGCGTCAAATTGAAGTCTAAGCTATTTAAATGGTTGTGTTTGAATCCCAATTAATATGTTCTAAGAAAGTGCTTTCCAAAAGTATATGAGCACGTTCTTGACTACAATATTCTATTTCTGTCGAAAAAGTTTACAGGAACAAAAATTTTAGTAGCACAGTGAGATATCAAAACATTTTTTGCAAGATCAGAATTCAGAAGCAATGCTGTTAAGTTCAAACGTTAACCACCTAACACCTCTGAAGACCAATAAACTTCATCATCTCCAATAGATAAAAAGAGAATATCTGAATTATAAATGTCAATGTTAAGAATTTAAAAGTGTGGTACTACCTCAT
Source organism: Glycine tomentella (assembly GCA_007407185.1). Classification (NCBI taxonomy): domain Eukaryota; kingdom Viridiplantae; phylum Streptophyta; class Magnoliopsida; order Fabales; family Fabaceae; genus Glycine; species Glycine tomentella. Next base: position 1,073,579 of record PYAF01003202.1, read on the forward strand.
ATCAAAGCATTCGCTCAAGCTCTTATTTTTCTTAACAGGGGACTTTTATGGGTTTGTATCTATCATTAAGAATTGATAATTGTATACTTTAAGATAATACTATTGTTTGTTTCTATATTTCAATTGTTGGGTAGTGTATCTTATCTTGAAGAGAAATGTCAAAAGTATATTTGTGAATTAGCTTAGAGACTGATAAAATAATACATGGATAAAAAAAATACATTAAAAAAAACTTAATTAAATTTATATGAAGTTGTTGAATTAGATTGAAAAAAGATAAAAATAACTAAAATTAATTCACATTTAATTGAATTAATTTGAAAATTTATTCAATTCTGATCAACTTAAGTATTTATACCTTTATTAGACACAAATCACAAGCTGATTAAACAACGAATGAGTTGATATAAATCTCTTACCTAAATTGGATTCATATGAAATTATGAACAAAACAATTTATTCACAAATCACTTGCCAAAAACATGTAAACTTATCAAAAAAATAATTAAAAAGAATCTTAGATTATAAATTAAAAGATAATAATGAGGCAATTGCTAGTTGGGCCTTACTTTATTCTTTTTTAACATATACAATAGTTGGGTCTCAAACTAGCCCTTCTAACTCGCAAGTATCCAAGACAATTTTACATGGGCTTTTAAACTCGAATAGAAGAAATAGGCTTTTGCTATTTACATTTATTTATTTACTATGATGTTGTTGAGAAAATTGATCAAGGACAGGTGGCACACGCTCCCAATATCATGAAGGTGAGAAGGAGCAAGAGAGAGAGAAAGAGCGAGACGCTCCCAATATCATGAAGGTGAGAAGGAGCAAGAGAGAGAGAGAGAGAGAAAGTTAATAGAAAATATTCCTATGATGTTGCATATGATTGGGGCAGAATGTGGTGATCCAAAATCTCGAGACCTCGACCACAGTGCCACCATTTTTTTAAATATTTACCAAAACTCCACGCGGGCAAAAGTATTTGCCAGAATGCCACGCGGTGTAGTTTGCTATGCACCCTAGCGAACTACGCTTACTGATGTGGTGCCAGTCTGAGCAATGGCGCAATGCCCTGGCAGACCGGGCAGGACACGTGGCGGACAGTGCATAGTTCGCTAGACCTAGTAGCGAACTAGGTAACAGGCTAACACGTGGCATGCGCGTACTTCGCTTGTCAGAGTAGCGAAGTTGGAGTTTGCTATAGGGCCTAGCGAACTTGGTCTGTGGCACCCACCTATTTAATGACAGCACCCCCCCTCCAGTTTGCATGTTGTTCCGAGAACATTTTCCTCTTGAGAATATTTTTCGTTGGTATAGGCTCGAATTTGAAAACATGAGTGGGAGAGGGAATGGTTTAATCACCATTGTATATTATAATGGGAGGAGATACGTTGGACCAAATGGTCAAGTGTTCGAAGGAGAAAGCAAAATGTTCCGTATTCCGCCAGCATGCAGCTATGATCATCTGATGAGAATGATATACAAGAAGTTACGCTTACAATGGGGACAATCCGTATCTCGACTTAGTGCGCGATGTGCATCTGGCAACCCGGTGCAGTGGGTTGGTGTGGATATTGTAGATGACGAAGATGTAACCTTAGTTACTGATGCATGCAGATCCGATGGAGAAAATCCCAGATTTATAGAATTGTATGCGGAAGTATATCTCGGTGGACAGTCAAGCAGTCAACAATTTGCTACAAACATGGGGTCCATTGACCTTAACTTAGAACCGATGGTCAATTCGGAAGAAAGAAATATATCCCCATCACCACAACCACCACCACCAACCCAACCATCCCAGGAAATTGATTTTGAAGATACAGAAATGGTGCCAGCCCACGACCCAGCTTGGCCCGTGGATAGTTCTGAGGAAGAGGTTGATGAAGGTGTTGTTCCAGATAATGACTCATCGGATACGGACGTAGACGGTGATTTTGATCGTGCTTTTGAAATCCCTTCTCCAGGGGTTGTTGGAATGCAAAATGTGCCTCCGATTTTAGGTATGGACGCATAATTGTGTGTTACTTAATATTGTTAGTGTTAATATTTTGTGGATTAAGCATAACAATGTGGTAAATGTATGATTGTATAGGAGAGGGCAGTGTGCCATTTTGGTCTAACGTAGGCCATTACACAAATATTAATTGGTCACACCCAGATCAGGAGGCAGATGACATGGAAGGAGTGCAAGTACCTAACTGGGAGATGGGCCAAGTGCTATACAAGGGGCAGCTGTTTGAGAGCAAGTTTGATGTGCAAATGGCAATAAAACAATACTGTATGGCTGAGCAACGGACAACCGTTGTTGAAAAAAGTTATACGAAAAGGATTATAATGGTTTGTGAATATCATAATGACGGTTGTCCGTGGAGGATGAGGGCATACCAAAAAAAGGCTTCCAGTGAATGGGTTGTAGGCATATGGAACAATGAGCACACGTGCGTTAGTGTTAATCTGTCTCGGGATCACAAGCAGCTGGACTCAAATTTCATATGTTCGTTGATCATAGGTACTTTATAATTGTTATAGAATAATTTTTATGTTTAGGCAAACTGATTTACTGACTTGTTATTATGTCACATTTTGCAAAAATGATTAGGGAGGACCCTAGTGTTAAAATCAGCTTAATTCAGGAAAGGATTTCAACAACGCTAGGATTTCATATATCATACAGGAAGGCATGGAAGGCAAAGCAGAAAGCCATTGTTAAGGTGTTTGGGGATTGGGATGAATCGTATGCGTTCCTGCCAAGGTGGTTGAGTTATATGTTAAATTTTGCTCAAGGGTCTGCTTTTAAGTTGGAAATAACAGAGCATTATGTCGAAGGACAACTGGATGAAAGTCGTAGGGTATTTAAGAGGGTGTTTTGGTCATTTAAGCAGTGTAGTGATGTTTTTAATTACTGCAAGCCCGTTATCAGCATCGACGGTACCCATTTGTATGGGAAATATCAGGGAACACTGCTTATTGCAACACCAATTGACGGTAACAATTACATCCTTCCACTAGCATTTGCGGTGGTCTCTAGGGAGGATATTGACAACTGGTCATGGTTTTTGGCACTTATCCGTATTCATGTTACGCAAAAAAATAGAATATGTCTTATTTCGGATCGCCATGCGGGCATAATTGCGGCGGTGAACAATGTCGAGCTTGGTTGGCATCCCCCGAGGGTGTATCATGTGTTTTGCATTCGTCATTTAGCGAGCAATTTCAATCACAAGTTCAAGAATGTCATCTTAAAAAAGCAGTTGAAAATGTTAGGTAAGCCATCGTTGTTGTCGTTTTATGGTTACATGTACATTATGCATAATTAAGTTTGTCGTCATATGTATGTGTTATTTGTGTATATAGGTTATACAACCTCGCATTTAGATTTTGATGTCAGATTCGAGAAATTTCGAGAAGCAAGTCCTCAGATAGCCGCATGGATTGATCGAATCCCGAAGGAGAAGTGGTCTGTAGCTTATGATGTTGATGGACGAAGATTTGGTCACATGACAACCAATATGTCAGAGGTTTTTAACAAGGTTCTTAAAGGCGCAAGAAATCTTCCTATTACTTCGCTTGTGCAGTTTACATACGCTCGGCTAGTGACGTATTTTTTGCAACATGGGGGTGAGGCCCTTGAAGAAATAGCCAAAGGTAATCATTTTGCAAAATTAGCGTGGCAAAAATATCTGAGGATGGTTCATAAATCCGCAACACACAGTGTTGTTGCTTACGACACAAACAACGATAGATTTGAGGTGCAGGAGTCGTTCAACATTCGCACTTAACGTGGCGGAAAGAAATGGTCGTTGTCGTTAGCAGAACGCGTATGTCAATGTGGTGAGTTCAGTGCATTCAAATTTCCTTGCAGTCATGTGGTGACAGCATGCAGGTCCATGCACATCGACCCCACTCAGTACATTCACCCTGTGTACAGTGTTCGTTATCAATGTGAAGTATATTCGTCTCAGTGGTATCCAATTGGAAACGAAGACTTCATACCACCTTCTAGACAACCCACCGTTTTGCCTGATGTTTCGCTGAGACGCACAAAAGGAAGGCCTGCGACTACACGCATACGCAACGAGATGGATTCGCGAGAAGGATCAACCACACGATTAAGATGCGGCTATTGTAAGGTGGTTGGTCACAACAGACGGAACTGTCCTTCACGATTGCAGCAGCAGTTATAAGCATTTCAGTATGTATAATTTAATTAACGTGTACAAATAAGTATGTATAATTAATTAACGTGTACGAAGGTCTGCTATTTAAAAGAAGTCGCGCAAATATAAACCCACAAAAACCAAAGTTACAAAATATTAAAAACAAACGTCGAAACTATATAAATAACATATGTCCACAACACATAAATAACACA
>PYAF01003203.1:13250-25136 GCA_007407185.1 Glycine tomentella
ATTGGAATTCCTATTCCATGGTGTCAATCCAAATCCGTTTCTAATCCTTTTCCATTGATCCATTTCTTAAATCACAAAACCTAAAAAGTTGTCTTCAAAACAGAGCATTCATACTCTGTTTTTCTTTCAATTGAAGAATTGATTCCATTGCAAGGAAGATCGGGGCAAACAGGACTTGAATCAGTTCAGGAGTCCATCAGGGTGGGAGTGGCGTTGGTAGCGTGAAATTGCTGCAGAAGGCCATTTTCACTGGAATCTGGCACTGGTAGCGCCAGAGTGGCGCCATCAGCGCCAGATGCACTGGGAACTAGCATCGGTAGCGCGAGAGTGGCGCTGGTAGCGCCAGAAGTGCTCCAGGAAGCATTTTTCTCTGGAATGTGGCGTCGGTAGCGCCAGAGTGGCGCCACCAGCGCGGGAGCACTGGCAGACCCACTATAAAAGGGTCATTTTACGAATTTTGGCCTAAATTCCCTTGCTTCTTCTTCCTCTGGCCTTGCACCTCCATTGCTGAGCACCCAAGCTTCTTAAACCTTTGTTTTTTTCATCAAAACACCTCCCACCAAACATGAAACTTGTGAGAAACCTTCTTGTGAGCTAGAATCCTTCATCCTTTTTCCCAAAAATCCATCAATCGAAGAAATCCCTTTCTCTAGGGAACTTTGGGAAAAGCTTGAGTTTGCGGAAAAAACGGCGATTCAAGGACGCTAAGGCCTGGGAAAGTCATTTTCTAGCATTCCTTGACCGTTTAGAGGTAAGAAACTCAAGTTTTACCGTTTGATTTGTGAGTTTGATTTTGGGATGAATAGTGATCCATTTGAGCTAGAGCTAGAATTAGCCTTGGGTCCTTTAGAAAAGTATGTTTAGAATGTTGTTGTGATGAAGGATTAGCTCTCAAATGTTAGTTTCATGAACTTTGATTCTTGGCTCTGAGATATGCATGTGTTGATATTTTGTTGGTTAATTGATGATTATAGAATATGCATGAGCCTTGATACTTGCTCTACATGTGCCTGAGAGGCTATATGAATGGCTACATTGTGTGAAGGAAACCGTACAAGCTATGTTGTGAATTCTTGAGTTTGGCCTGTATAGAGCTTTGAGCTCTTTGTTTTGGCTTGTACCGAGTCTTGTGGAGACTCTAGTGCCTTGGTTAGGCTGAGATAGACCGCTGAGGGTCTGTAAGTTGTCTAGTGAATTGATTAGCTCTGATAACCTTAAGATAGATGCCTCAGAGGTTTATGCCTTGTATGGTTGAATTGGTGTCTGATTGAGCTTATATGCCTTGTATAGGGCGTGACACCGAGGGTGTCAGTGGCGTAGACCACCATTCAGGGATTGAACTGCAGAGCATTGCCAGGTAAGTTCTTGGTTTCTTGGGAGTGTTTTCCACTGTTGTGTTCCACCATACTCCGAGGGAGTGATGGTTGCATTCATGATGCATGTGCATTGAAATGGTTATTGCATTCCTCATGATGATATGTATGCATAATTCTATGCTTGGTATGTATGGTTACCTATTGAATAGATCTTCTGGCTAGTTAGATAGATATGGACCTCCCTAGGAGAAGAGCGTACCTTCTAGCTTGGTTTGCTCTTGGGTGATGATGATCCCAGGATGATGATGATCCTTTAAGACCAAGAGATAGGTGGTCTCGTCACGGTTGAAGCTCCCGATGGGATGGCACGGGTGTGAGTTCCGGTCTCACACTGAGGTTAGATGCTGATGATGATGCATCGTGGCGGCGTAGTTCCGCAGTATACATTAGAGCTAGATGACTTGGCTATGTATTGTTATGAGGGTCGGGAGGCCAGATTGTTTGTGATGCCTTGATGATGTGTGTCTTGAAAGTGAGCCAGGGTGGAGGAGATGCCTCCAAGGACCCTGAGCTTACTGAGATGTGCTTCTCACCCCGTGTAGGGATTATCTATTGCAGGTGATCCATCTGGCAGAGATGATCGGTTTCAGGGTGGGAGGCCCCAGTAGAGACACTGTCTGCACAGTTGTGTGGCAGCTTGAGGAGAGCTTGGTAGCTCAGTTTTGCTGATGATGCTTTGTACCCCTGTAGAGGGAAGATGTGTGTGTGCACACATGTTATGTTTTGTAATGTCTATATATCTTGTATGCCCTCGTATGAGGAAGTGATCTTTGAGATCAAAAGCAACCGGATGCTTATTCTTTTGTATAGACACTGTGAGTGTCACCTGATGTATGTATATACCTTTGATACCTCCTGATATATCTGTAGAGATATTGGTTATTTCATCTGCCTTTGGTTATGTTTGTTTGGATCAATGAGGCTGGCATGTGTGTTTATGTTTTATGTTAAGGTTATATGTGTACCATACATAATGTATTAAGAGATATGATTTCGAAATCGCTTCCGTAGCTTATTAATTAAAGTAATTAAGCGCTTATCTGATTATGTAAATATGTTAATACACCGGATGCATACGGGATGTTACAAATTGCATTTGCATTTTAGTACTTTTGAACACGAGATGTTGAATGTGTTGATCGGATATTGAATTGGTAAGCATTTCACAGTTTAGTTTATTCACGTGACTATTAGTATTTAGTAATGGCAAGGTAGATTTATCCAGCGGTGGTTAATCATTCATTTGGCGTAGAGGAAGAATTCTGCTATTTGACACCATGGAAGGAAGTTATGTACAGACTCAAGGCCAATTCACTTACGAGATCGTGCATTTTTACTATTTATTATATTAGAGTTTGAGAATTAATTGTAGGATATTTGGAATGACATTTTATTATTAATTGAGAGAGTTGATTGTTACCTTCTAAGGAGGAATAATGAGATACATTGTATTTTAAATATTTATTGAAACATAAATTGTTTTGAGATGTTAATCTTATTTATTGAACTAATTATTGAATTGTGACTGCTTTAATATCTTAATTTTATACGGGGTACCATTGTGGGATTTTTTTGAATTATAATGTCGACTAAGAACGATACTATTTACAAACTTTCTAATTAAGATTGTTTTATTCACTAGAATTATGATCTCATTAAAAATAGTATTTTCAAAGCACGAGAAAGAAATGGGCCGAGTGAAACTGAGCATGCTTGAATACTTATATACCTTTACATACTCTTTTTTAGCTTTGTTAGTACTTAAAATAAATGTCATATGTAGCTGATTATGTTATATTTTTAATGTCAATTATGTTTAGAAGCTCATATTTTTTTATTCAAGTAAAAAATCATTTATTTGACTTTATTTATTATACATGAAATATTTTCATATTATTATGAATTGAGAATTTATATTATTTTAGTATGTTTCATTATGAGTAGTTATTATAATGAATGATGTCACTAACAGCATATTCATTTTGACAATTAATAGGAAGAGGGAGAATATACTACTAGAAATAACGTTTTTTACGACAGCGAATTTACGACGGTTATACAAAAATCATTTTAAAAAAAAGGGCAGTAGTAAATTTGTAAATAAAAGTAAAAAACCAAGACGATTTTTTAAAAACCGTCTTAGAAGGCCAGTGTTCAAAGACGGTTTCAAAACCGTCTTTGAATTTCTCTCATTATTTAATGCTTTTTCAAAATTAAAAAAATCCCAAGTTCCCAACTGCTTCACCCTTTCGCTTTTCCTCTTCTCTTCACTTTCTCTCTTCTATTTTCACCGACTGCCACCGCCTCCAAAACGAACCCAAATTCATGTCCCTCCTCTCTCCTCACCCCAACATCCTCCAAATCTTTCAAGTCTTTGAGGACGATCACCAACATGCTCGATGCTCCCATCTCCGAGTCCCAGACCACCTCAGCGTCGCTCACCGCGACATTATGCCCGACAATATTCTCTTCGATTTGGCAAACAATCTTAAGCTAGCCGACTTCGGTTCGACGGAGTGGTTCAGCGACGGGAGGAGCATGATTGGCATGGTGGGGATGCCCTACTACGTTGCTCTGGAGGTTCTATTGAGGTAGGAGCACGATGAAAAGGTTGATGTGTGGAGTTGTGGGGTAATTTTATATATAATGTTAGCAGGGATTCCCCCTTTTTACGAAGACTCTGCTGCAAAGATTTTGAGGTTTTCCTTAGGGCTAACCTCAGGTTCGCTTCTAGAATCTTTGAGTAAGTTACTACTTGCTTCTTCTTTTTCTTAAATTCTGTTTTTTTTTTTTTTTGGGTTTGTGTTGATGGATCTTTTGTTTTTGTAGGACACCATTGGATCTTGAGTGCGGGTGACACGCCTGAACTGACTTGAGAATGTAGCTAGAGAGAGACATTATCGAAGCTACATGGTGTTGTAGTAGTGTAGCTAATTTTGCCCCTTGGTGATGCAGTGACCTTACCTAGATATAGGGGTTTGTTGGGAACGGTTGGAACCATTGCCAGGGAAGAAGGTTTTTCAGCACTCTGGAAGGAGATTGTGCCAGGGCTACATCGTCAATGTTTGAATTGAGGGTTAAGAATTGCGTTATATGAGCCTGTGGGTTTGGAACCTTGATTCAAAGAAGGTTAATTTATTTCAGTTCATTTCTATTATTTACATGTGATCTGATGGCCTAAACTTCATGGGGTTCTTAACAGGTTAAGAATTTCTATGTTGAGGCTGACCATGTTGGAGATGTTCCATTGTCTAAGAAAATTCTCGCTGGATTTACAACTGGTAAAGCCCAATTCTGGACATTGTATTGTAGTGATGGTTTTTTCTATATATGTTATGATTTATGATTGAAAAATGAGTTTAGCGATTCATGATATGAATTGGTCTGACGAACTTGAATTTGGCTATGGCTTTAACTATTGAAATATCACCACATTTCATGTATTATATGTCTAGAAAACTATTTCTTTCTGAAATAATTTTCAATTTGGTATAGCCAAGGCAGAAAGGTAGGCTAGTCCAGTCGTCTAAATTCTCTTCAGGTGATTCTGCTGGACAATCACTACAAGGAATGCAAGCAATGGGTATGATGGGGTCGCCAAATCTCACCTCACAACTACGAGCAAATGGAGCCATGGCTTATGCACAGCAACTGCGTATGAGTCAGGGTCAAATCAGGCAGCAGCTATCACAACAAGGTTCACTTAACACTACACAGGTATAATCTATGCTTTATATATTTAGGTATAATTTTAGTGAAGTAGGAAATAACAATGCTGACAAATGTTCTTGTATCTTTGTATAACCGGTTTGTATCTTAGTTATTGATTGGATTTTATGGAAATAATTTAATTTAAATAATTGAAAATCTGTGAGAACTAAATAAGAGTAATTAAAGTAAGAAAGATTAACATCACATGTAATGGAGAACCTCGTTTGTGCTTAGTCAAAGATTTTGTATACTATCAAATGAAATATGCTGCAGCCAGCATCATTTTCTGCTACCATGTTAAGGTACAGGAGAACCACCCTGTGGTGCCAAAGCTTGCCTTGACTCTCTACATGAAGCATGGCTTGAAAGTCAACCTTTAAAGGTGTGATGCTTCAGAAATTGAGAAGTACTTCAAAGTTTATTTATATAGATGTAATTTTCGTAATAGTTATAATAATATTCATATTCATATTCTTGGAATTAAATAAGGTGTTAAGCATAAAAAAGTTTAATAATTAATGTAATAAATAAATATTTTCACGTATATAGATATGTCATAAACACTACCTTAGTGTTTTATCTAGTTTTATTTATTTGATTTCCCCCTTAATTAAAAAGAGAGGTTGCGTCAAACACATCCAGAGAGAAACAAATATAAAAATAATTGAAAAACTTATTTTTTTAAAGGAGAAAAGTAACTACAATTAGAAAAAAGATAACCCGAGTAGGTTTTGGAATGCTATCGAAGTTTTTATTTGGAATTGTATGACATCTTTTCTTATTCTTTCTTCTTTTGGCTGCTCAATGAGCATCTTAGTTATTCAATAGTCTTGCCATTCCCCTAATCCATTGTGCTATCTTCCTTCTATGTGCAGGTTAAGTCGAGAATGATGGGAGATTCAAGTTACAAAAGCACCCTTGGTTGTTTCATTAAGACATTAAAAAATGATGTATATTTGTTCTCCACTATTATTATTTTTCTCTCTTCTCCATTTTCCTTAATTATAAATTAATCGTATCTGAGCATAGTTGCTAAGATTTTTTAACATAATGCATCATAGAATTTGATCATATCTGATTGTGAGCTATTGTTGATTGGTGTATATTGTGCATAATCCACAAGCACGTGCGGAACAAACTCCCTTGTGAATTTTTAGCTTTATGAAATCATTATACATTCTCATTTTCACCCTTTTATGCCAAAACAAAAGTGATCTTTGGCATCATCATGAAATGTTGTTTGATGGTAAGAAAAAAATTACTGGAACGAAAAATTGGACAAGGCTAAGCAGGTAAAGGAGCAGAATTTAAAAAAAAAATTACACTAATCTAAGACGGTTATTGGCTTTTAGCCAAGATGTAAACATGGAATCTTTAATTGTTGGCTTTGACAGCAAAGCGTCAATGTCATCATCCTCCTCGAATATGACTGAATTTTCACTAGGTAGATGAAAGTACAATCGTTCAACAGTAAGTTATCTCATGTGTATATGGAATGAAAATATTCTCCAACAAGCTTCACATGGAGAAATATATCTACCATCTACATAGTGTTTAAGCTCATCAACACACTGATTTGTTGTTCCAGCATCGTCTTGCACAGGCACAAGAGGAGTGGTTATACGATAATATCCTTTATGAATGTACTTGAATAAATATTTGATAGATGTTGATTGGTTGCACCATTCTACATTGATATGAGCTTGATATTTCAACAACAGTTTTACATTGTATGGGACTACATACCTATTATCCAGATGATTTCATTTTTTTAATGTATCTCTCATCATCACGTCTTTTGTAAATAGGATAGCCATCTTGGTCAACAACAGTCTCAGCTTGCCATTTTTTTGGGAAGAATCTAGAACATCTTCCATCTTTTATGCATGGGGACCTTTTGTTAGCAATGCCACATGGACCATGCATCATATGATTTTTGACACACTCATAGAGTTGTGGCTCATGAATTGGATCTGGTATTTCAGCTGATATAATGCTATCATTATCTTTAGGAGATGGATACTTGCTGGAAGGACGTAAAAAAAGCAAGATATGAGCATGAGGCAAGCCCCGCTTTTGAAATTCAATTGTGTATATATCTGCAACAATTATATTATCAGACAAAACAACAATAAAAAAATTGAAGTTGATAATAATAAATGACTTGTAATGCAAGTCTTACATGCAACTACATTGCCCAAAAATTGTTTATCTTTCAAGTCTAAAATGAATTGTTCTAGCTTGAGTTTAAAAATTATTGTGACAACATTGGGCCAATCTAGTGCAGTCAAATTAAGCGCTATCACAGACCTTTGAATTTCTGGCCAATAAGGATTACAAGTGAACGTCAAGAATAAATCTGGGAATCCAACCGTGCTGCATATGACCATTCCATCAAAGTATAATTGATCCATATACCTGCGGCTTCCAACAAACGATGAAGGAAGGACAATACGCTTTCCACTATTACCACACTGATTATCAACTCCTTCATGTGAGGCAATCAAAGTGTTGTATTTATCATAACATAACTGCTTTTGATGTGTTCTTATAAACATCAATCATTCTAATTCCACCATTGTGTAACCATCAACAATAAATTGTTGAAAAAGTCTTCTAGATCTTAATAAAGTTTGACCTTCTCCTTTCCTTAATTGTAGCCTAAAATACAAAAATTCTCTGATAGTAAGTTTGTTTCTCTTTCTTTCAGCTAAGTTTTCTATATCTCTATGCTTGACATCATTGCGGTATCCATCTTCACCATAAGGAAATAGAAGAGGATATTGCAGTCCTAGATAACTTGGATGAAGCTCACTAATTCTTGGCAATTGTCCACTCTGTTTTTCAAGGACGATATCTCTATTCATAGGTTGAGCTGCATCCCCAACAATAATTGCGGCAACTTCAGAAACTGTGGGCAGATTGTAAATCCTCCCATCCTTTTTCCTATCTGAAATTAATTGTAATTTAAAATTTTGTGTCTGACACTTATGATATCTGTCTTTGGCCATCCTAAAAGACTTAGCAAAAACATTGTATTCATCAAGCATTTATTTCAATTGTGATACAAGATGTGAGTCAAGGTGCTTTTCCCACATGAAAATTAGGAAATTATGAGTGGTGCTTATTTTTATCATGTCTGATGAACTAAATGTTATAAATTTGTGGTGTAATACAAGGACATTATAACCAATAACAAACAGTTTTGTAGGATATACATAGTCAACAACACAACACAATAATAATTATAAGATCTAAAATATAACAAAAATTGCATGACAAAATTTCACCTTCTTCCACCAAGTTTGTTTTTTGAACCTCATTTTCTGTATCATAGATATACAGCTAAGCAAATTTTGGAGGTTTTCCAAGCATTGGTAATAGACTTCCAATTAAATGACATGTAAATGACATGATTGTTCATGAATTCTATAAATTGGTGGACCTTTTCCATGTGACAACTATCTATATTGGCACCGAAAAAGCTGAAAGCAAACATCATATTGTAAGTTCTGATATGTTGCTGGTAATTCCTACTCTCATGTGATTGTTGATCACATAGTAATAGTTGTAGCAGTTTTGGTGGATCCTTCAAAAAAGGTAGTCGTATTTTTTCAAGACTACAACAAAGACTATATTTGTCATTAATACCTTTTTTATTTTTCCTCAAGCTTTCTTCATACCACATGGTAGCTTGGCAATATAGACATGTCTCAGTAGCATCTCCTAAATCAACATATCCTACAAAATAAAAGATTACAAACACGACATAACTGACAATAGAATGTTCTGGATATCAATGTAGAGATGTAAAACCTTCATGTTGATGGCTCATCTGTGTGTTCTGAGTAGTGTTCTGTTTCTGTTTTGATAACCGTTGACTTTGAAGTATGCTCCTCCGTCTTAATCTTGCAACTGTAACATCCTAACAACAGTGCACGAAATTACTTTGACATTAGAAACATTGTGGTTAACCAAACACTTTGTGGATATACAGACTGTAGCAATGTGATCAACACAATGATGAATACCATTTGAGAGTTCATCGTCACTGTCAGATCGCATTAAAATATGACTTATTTCTGCATTAAACACAATTTAAAAACACCAGCATTACATATACCATAGTTAATTTTAGTCTGTATAAACATTATTTATTTGCATCAGCATCACACATGATTTAAAAACAAAACCAAAATGTGAATAAAAGGAAAGACATTTCTAACCTTCACTTTCATTGGTCAGTTTTGTCTTGTTAGTACTTCTATATTTATATTTGAGCAATTTCTTTCCTTGTAATATCAGTTTTCATTTTATCCTTGCAGATTCAGTATCAACCTTTGTCTTAAGAATGTCTTGTTCCATGTTTGACTAACCTGACAATTTAGTATGATTGAAAACCTATTTAATATTGAAGGAATCTGAAATGAAAAGTGTGCTGAATAATATATTGATATACCATAAACCAATTTCAAGTAAGTCACCTTTGAATTCACCAATCACAACTTGTTATTTAAGATTTTGGCCATACTTGAATTTTCCGTGAAATGACATGTTGTTGTGGATAGTCAGCTAAATGAAACATTTTGACCATACTCTGAATGTGACCAGTTATGGTACATTTCAGTAGATTTTGAGATGGTAAATACTGTGAATGTGACCAATTATGATACACTCCAGCTCATTTTAAGAAAGTTAAGTCACAAATCTGTAGTTGGGCTTTTGCCGAAAATCGAGTTTGGGTTCAGACTTTGGGATCCAATCAATAAGAAGATAGTGAGAAGCCGGGATCAGATCTTTGATGAAGAGACCAATACTGACATCTGGTAGCCCAAAGTCTGGGTTTCTATCCAACGTGAAGAATTCATCCCTCTTGTCCTAACTGAAGTAGGGGGAGAAACCAATGAAGAAAATAATGACCTGTAACAAGCTGATGAGGACCAAGTCACTAAGGTCCGAGTTGATGATGATATTCGAGATGAAAAGTATCAATGGATCCGGGATGTTATCGAATATGGAAATTTGAAGAATGTTGTGAAGGAGTTGGGTTTATACTAAAACTGACGCATTGAAGATACTGGGTTGTTGACATTCTTGATACCACATTTGAGCAAGCTTTGTGCTTTGCATTTGAGAAATCTCTAGAAAGATGTTTGAGTGTGATCTCTTTAGAGAAGTTTCAAAGAAGTTGAAAGTAGTTCGTTCTGATAATGGCGATGAGTATTGTGGTCCCTTTGATGTTTACTGTAGACAAGTCGGGATCCGAATCGAGAAGACACCCCCCAAGACTCTGCAGCTGAATGGACTTGTTGAACGAACTTGTTGGGATTAGGAAATCTGCACATTGTTCAGATCTCCCTAGTTATTGTTGAGATTCTGAACTGATGGACCCTTCATGGGCCTCACTGAAGTGGGACACCTCATTAGGCCCATATGTTGGGTCCGTAACAATTGCCCCCCAGCCTGACTGTCAAGGCATCTAGGTAGCCGGGATGTATTAGTTAATATACTTGTTTCTTTCTCGTATGACGGGTTCTAATTTGCGCACATCATTTCCTCAAACTGGTTTATCGATTTGCATCTTTTCTTGACCTTGATTTTTGTGATCATCCCTAACAGGGATGTTTGATCCCGGTTTTTCATATATACCGGGTTGTTTCTTTATTGTAACTGTGGCTGTCCATATCCGAGTACTAAGTGTGTTTCAGTCCTACTGGACTTGTACAGTCTTGGTCCCCCCAAATTTGGACAGTCATAAGGGGCCCTGCATATTTTATATGAGGAATGGGGAACGTCTATTTTGAAGTTGTCTTTACAGTTGTCTTATCATTAGCCGCAACACACTGTTGGCGTGCAGTTTTTGCACTTTAATACATACGCGCATTTAATGCTATGTCGTTTCATACTACGTACTAATTATGAATTTTTAAATTAATTGGTCTTTTTTGCCCCCAGACGTGACGCTTCGCACACGTTTGACGGTTATGCGACGTTTTGCACGCATCTGACGGTTACGCTTGCACACACATCTGACGGTTACGTGACGTTTTGCACGAATCCGACGATTACCTTTGCATCCTTCTTTATGTTTATATATATCTTTTTTCATTTGCATTTGCATCTTCTTGCTTCGTTGCTTGTTCTTTCTAAGTATCCTTTGTGTTTTCTGAACCTTCGCTTCTGCCATTTCCAGTGTTTCGTCACCTAGACTTTAAGAAATCTTCGCAAAAACAGGTATCCCTACTACCATTAAACTTCTTGTTTTCATTTTTGTTTTGTTTATAATTTGTTCATTCTTCCTTAGGTGACTTCAATCTTTGGTCGTTTTCTAGCTCTGGTTTCTTTGTTACGAGTATTTCGATTCTTCGAACAGTTTTCTTGCAACATTTTTTTTCATAGTCCATAATGAGCATTTCTCCCAAAGAGGCAAGGTTACGCCAAACCATTCCCCCTAGGGTTGGGTATTGGTTATTTGGTCTTTCCCTTTCTGAAGAAGAAAGGGAAAAAGCTTTGTTTCGCTCACATACTGGTAGGGTTGGCGGAAAAAAGAAAGTCGAAGTTCCTAAAAAAAAATTCCTTTAGACAAGACTGGGGTTCGGTTTGATGTAACCACCACTTCACTCTTTCATTTTATTCGTATTTATTTTATTTGCAGCGGATAATTTATTTTAAAAAGACCAATGATTAATTGAAAATAAGTGAAGTTTTGAAAATGATTTTGAAATAAAGGTTTGATAGTATATCTTATTGGATTTATCCACAAGTAGATTGGAAAACATAAAAGGCTATGTCATAACAT
>PYAF01003203.1:26613-39049 GCA_007407185.1 Glycine tomentella
TGTAGTAAAGTTCCTAGAAATTCTATTCTAGATTTTCTTGTCACCTATTAGTAATTTATTACCTAGGAGTATTGTATTGAAATTTTTCTAATCTCTATTCTAGGTAAAAAATCCTTTAATCACATATTACTAATTGATCTAAAACATTTCCTAAATTACACATTTAACACGTATATAAAAATATTGGGGTGTTACATTTGACGTAGGGCTTCCCCTAATAGTCCTTCCCCTTTTTCCCCGGGTTCTGAATTGTAGAACCCGGATTCTTCGTTGTCCCAAGGCATTGTCACCTTTTCCTCAGAACCTACCTTTGAAACCCGATTCAAGCCGTGCTTCGACTGCGTTTATGAAAGTACCAAACTGTCAGAGTTTGGCTACGATTCTATGGCTGATTCGCTACTTGGGTCTTGCCGTCACAACTCGATTCTTATCTCTAAATCAAGTCTCGCCAGGCCAAGTATTGCCATTTTTTTGCCAAGTAGTCCTCTTGATTCCGCTAAGAACATTGATGGATATAGCGACCTCATCCTTATCTCGGATGACTCTTCTAGTCCAACAAATTCTCCTTGTAACCCAACCTATTATGCTTTAGGTATTTTTGTTTTAATGATTATTATTTGTTTGACATAGGTATTTATGGACCCGTCATTGGAACAAGTTGCTGAGTCTCAATCTGTTGAATCTTATTCTGGTCCCCCTTCTCCTTCCATGATTTTCAAATTCCCTTGGGTCACCACGAAGTACTGCATACGTTGTCCGAGCTGAATTCAGAGGACGTTGTCGTACTCCCTGTTAGGAATCCAAAAAACTTTAGCGTGCACCCCCTGATAAGGACGAGCCTATCTGTTCTTTGAGGAAGGGGAATAACCTTGCTTTTTTATTTTTCTACAAAGATGTGATAACCCAGATAGGGATCCGATTTCCTTTGTCCGAGTTTCAGATTAACGTTTTAAATCACCTTCAAGTGGCTCCCTCACAACTGCATCCAAATAGCTAGGGCTTCATCAAAGCTTTTGAACATTTTTGTGAACATTAGAAATTCCCTGTACCGTCCCTCTTTTCTTTTATTATTTTACTGTCCAAACTGGTAAGACGGGTAGGTAACCCCCAAATAGGAAAGGGCGGACATCCATCCAGGGCCATACTGAGCGCAAGCTCTTCCTTATATATATATAGACTCCTTTAAAAACTTTAAAAATAAGTATTTCAAAGTTGTTGCCAAATCCAGCAAACAACCTTTTTTTCTTTGTTCTGCTGATTCTAAGGAAGTATAGTGGAAATTTCCACTCTACTGGTCCCATACCCACCATGAGTTTCCTCCTTCCACCTACCGTTTTGACGAAACGGACTTGTCAGATTCTGATGCTTTCTCGATTACCCAGATAGCTGCTTATAAGGAAGCTCACGATCATCCCAGCATTGCTTCCTTTATTCGCAAATATCAATTCAGGTTTCCCGCTCAATTGAGTACGATCATGTCCATTCATGTTTTGCTTATTCATGACTTTGCTTCTTTTAACTGTTCATTTGCTTTTATTTTGCAGTTGCTGATGTGGGAAAACAACCAGTGTCCTCTTCAAATCCAGATTTTGGTACAGAGAACCCAGTACCTCCCACCTCGGCTTCTAGCAATCCACTGACCTCCCCGAGGCGATCTCAACCCCTTCCTTTCCTTGCCGCTTTAGTGCTAGGGAAAGGTTCTACGGCCACTAGCCTTGGGTCGAAGAAGCGAAAGCTTTCCGTGGCCCAAAAGGGTAAGGCTCTAGCTACTCCCTCGGTACCTGCTTCAGAGGCCCAAAAGGAAAAGGCTCCAGCTACTCTAACGGCACCTGCTCTAACAGTGACTTCACCCCCAAACACTTGGTCCTTCACCAGCTAAGAATCCCTCTGTTTCCGCCACAACCAAGTTATTACCCGTGCCCCTTTGGGATAAGGGTATTACTGAGGAACTCTTCCGTGTTGTTCACACCCCCAATCACTTCACGGATACATTTCCCTTCTCCGATGCTGAAATTCAAGAGCTCGGCCTCATAGAGCTTAATGCTATGAAGTTTTCATCCCTGGTTCAGAGTTTAGCGACTATGAGAGCTAGGTTTGTTGAGCTTCAAGCATCCAAAGTAGAAAGAAAAAGGATCCATGAGGAACTCCTTGCGGCTCACAGCACTGCTGCAAAAGAGCTTCAATCATCCCGTCAGGAAGCAGAGAAGACCCGCGAAGAACTGCTTGTGGCTCAGAATACTGCTGCAAAGTTGAAGTCTGAATTGGATTCTGTGCGAAAAAGGAATGATGTCACCACTAAGAATTTTAAGGATTTGAACATGTTGTATGACAAGCATATTCAAACACAGAAACAGACTAAGGCGGAGCTGGAGTATGTAAGAACCCAGCTCTCTGCAGCCGTGGAGGGGTCTTTTAGTAATATGTTGGAGCATATTCACTTTTTGAAACCCGGGGTTGAGCTTAATACCTCCGGTATGCACTTCAAGGCTTTCGTCAGTGATGGCAAGTTGATGTCCCTTCCTTCTCCTTGCGAAGATTCAATGACTCAAGTGGATGAAGGTCAAACCTGCGGAAAGGAAGAGGTGACACCTGCCAGTCAAGCTGATGACCAAGCTCAGTCACGGGAAGCTTGAGTATTTGAAGGGCCGGGATGCCGGTTGTGGTTTGTAATTTTTCTTTTTCTTGTTGGGGTCTTTGAGCCCCTTTTGAATTTGTATTGAACATTGTCGGGCTTGTTCCCGGTTTTACTTTGCTTAACATTATATCTAACGTTTTGCTTATAATTGCAACCCATTCTTAGAATTTTGCTCACTGGCGCATGAATCCATACTATATTGGATTCTATTAAATGATTTGGCCAAAATAAAAAATATTTTCGCAGTCTGCATAAATATCCATCTGGTTTCAACGACCAGGCATTATATTGTGCAAAGATTCGTTTTATCTTTGCAACATGTTCCGGGTTATTATCCATGAACTTAATCCTGACAAAGATTAGTTTGCTACATGTAGACGTTTGAAACCCTTTTGAATTTGTATTGAACATTGTCGGGCTTGTTCCCAGTTTTACCTTTCCTAACTTTTGTTTAACGTTTCACTTATAAATCGAACTCGTTCTTGAAATTCCGATTATACTCATGAACCCATACTATATCGGATTCTATTAAATGATTTGGCCAAAATAAAAAAATATTTTTAGAGTCTACATAAATATCCATCTGGTTTCAACGACCAGGCATTATATTGTGCAAAGATTCATTTTATCTTTGCTACATGTTTCGGGTTATTATCCCTGAACTTAATCCTGACAAAGATTAGTTTGCTACATGTAGACGTTTGTTTTTTCAATCGACTATTCCTACATTTCAACCTAATCAGAGTTTAAATAGCGTACTTCACTTTTGCCAAGATAGTAATTTCAATGCATCGTACATGCGAAAGTTTTACTACTTCCTCACATCTTTTCATAACCCGATCATGATGACCGGTTTCCTTCGTTAACACTTTTTGTATATGCAAAGTCACAATAAAGACAAAAATGCTTCATTTATTTGCAAACAGTCCCGGACAACTTGAGTATTTGAAGGGTCGGGATGCCCGTTGTGACTTGTATTAGACTTATTTGATCATTCTAGATTGCTTTGACACTTCAAATAAGTTGGACATCATTCACCACAATTATGAATACATAACAAAGAGGTCAATGTGGTAACCACAGTCTTTAAAAAATGCAAATTACATGTTGCATGTTTCAAAATGTACAACATTGGAATAACTATTTAACACAATCTAGATTAACCAAAAGAAAAAAGTTTGTCACATGACTCCGCCAAAAATTTTTTTAACCATGCTTTCAAATCTTCACTCAATCTTAATATGTTTGCTCAACTTAGTAGACGATAACTGTATTTCTGATAAATCCTCATATGCCATAGTATCCAGCTCAATATCAATTTGGGGCAAATTCCGCTTTGCCGGTGTCATTAACTCCATCAAATGCGCATCAGACTTAGCAATTTGTGAGAAGCATTGTTGTTAACAATGAAAACAAACCTTTTAGACCTTCAGCAAGTATAACAATGAAAACAAACCTTCAGACCGTTACACTGTCAGCAACATCATCATTCCAACGCACGGAGGACATAGATGGCTCTGCGTCATCCTTTGAAATTTAAAACAAACCCATTTACCAAATTCGAAACCAAATATTAAACAAATAAAAACAGTTTTTTAAGAAAATGGATTGATATAACATTAAACAAAACTTGCATGTCAAAGGTTGAAAGTTGTCCAAGAACAGTGTTCACCAATTTATCGTCTTCGGATATTTGAGAAACGGAATGTCCTGTATTGCCAGGCACAACTTTGAATCTGAAAGCTAATCTTTTGCCCAACATCTGATTGAGAGACTCTGGTATATCTCTAGGATTAAATATGCCTTCCTGAGTAATTACAAACACTATAATGGTTTAATATGGCAGAACAATATTATAGTGTGGAACTTACATCAACATAATATCCAACCTCAGCAATGATTTTTTGTTTAATTTCAGCTGCATTTTCATTTATCAAGGCAACACAGTCGCGATCCCACAATTAAAAATGGCGAATTTACGTGGCTAAGTTACCCTAAAATCAATACGATATCTATGGCACAACAGTCAAACAACAATTCAGATATTTACATAGTGAGCAGCAACACGAAAATGTATGAATTTTGGCAACACTACCTTGGTATAGAGCTTGCACTTTCATTACCACAGCCAACACAAATAACAGACAAAGCGTGAGCATCAACCCTTTTGTTACATTTGGGGCACGTATCATAAACCCAACCATTGGCTATCAATAACTTCTGTATAGTAGCCACAATCACACATATACATTCTTACAATAGAAATGACAAACCATTATAGGTTGATTAGAAAATTGGAAATCCAAAAATCCACCCATTATGATTGATATCTTCTTAACTTGGCTAATTTGATGTAAATACTTCACTTGTGCATTATACAAAAAGTGATCCACATTAGAATAGGAAGAAGAACCAGAAATCTGGGTTCCTAGTTCGCCATATGCATTGATACTTTGTTGACTTGGATCCATGCTGGAATATTAAACAATATATAATTATAACAGAACATTACCAAAGATAACACAATAACATAATAAAAGAGATACGATAATTACAAAAACCTCAATCGATCCTTGAATTCAACTATTTCCTTAATGTCACTGTTGACAAAGATGTGAGAACCATACATAGAATTTTATATTGACAGAGGATAAAGGTCTGCATCAAAATGATTCAATTACAATAGCAGCCATTTATAACCAAGGAAAAACTAACATTGAAAATACAACTTATCAATAATACCTCTAGCTTCTTTGATTTTAGCCATGGTAAGCAGCAACACAACAGGACCACTCACATGTTTATCCAAACAATCCTTCAGCTCTAGAGCAAGTGCCTCCCATAAAGTACAAATCAACACATTGTCACTGTTTCATGTTATGAATCAACAATTAATATATGTTATTATTAGGTCCAAGACAACAGTATTAAAAATAAGTAAGTTGTGGATAACCAAACATTACCATTTATCTTTCAGATTGAAAGAAGCTCTCTTTGGTGTCCCTTGTAAGTGCCATTGAACAACTTCAACAACCTCACCAACAACATCTTCAAGAACATACCATTACCAAAGACATTTAATGAATAACATGTTATATAACTCATTTATGCATGAAATACTTAAACTAAATGTCACCTATCAAATAATCAGGTGTGGCAGATCCATTGAGAATGGCATCAAACTTCATAAAATTATACATTGTCTTAGGTATGTCAGCCATTTCATGGGGCGTAATTTTGGTAGTCTTTACCAGGTTGATTTTAAAAGCATGTCTGGTAGCCTTATACTGACCACCATTTTTTCCACTTCAAAGTTTTGAATAACATAGCATTGACCAACAAAAAAAAATATCAACCGTCATCCCAACATCAACATTCCTCATCTGGACCAGTATTTTATCACCCCGGTTAATAAATATATTAAGTTATGGTACATAGAAGTTGCTGATATACAAAACTGACAAGAACACTTAAAGAAACTAACCAATATATGAATATATGGTACATAGAAGTTGCTGATATACAAAACTGACAATAACACTTAAAGAAACTAACCTCCTTGTCAACCAAAATTGCCTCAATGGTACACAAAGCTCCTTTCGGTATACCCCACACATTTAAAGCTTGAACAACAATTTTTCAAGTTTCTTTTTCATCATTAACTTCAGCCACGACATTTAGTTTATGAAAAATTGGTGGACAAAACAAAAAACAATTTTAAAATGAGGCAAACGATAGCAACATTATGTGACAACATAAGGAAAAACTTATTACGCGCCATTAATGCCGTTTAAATGAGTGTTCCGGGCTCTAAACGTTGGGGTCACTGAAGAAGCAAAGCAGGGAAAAGGAATCTGCCTCTCTTCATTTGACAGGCACTGTATGAAGAAAAAGTAAATGGGCAAACGTGTAAACACAAAACAACAGAATAGTAGTTGAGCAATCAGCGAGCATGGGCATGACAGCTGAGACAGAGTTGTTGTTGATTGCAGAGAGAAACTCCATGGAGCAGTTTCTGCTTTCCATTCTGACTCTGATGGTGCTTCAGTAGCAATCAGCAAGCATGGCCATGACAGTTGAGACAGAGTTGTTGTTGATTACAGAGAGAAAGTCGATGGAGCAATTTATGCTTTCCATTCTAATAAGTCGTGTTTTAGATGAAGGAGCTCACATTGTGTGCTAGGTGGACACGTGTTATCCGAAGCTAGGAGAAGCTGAGGAGAAGTTCATCGAAACTGCGAAGCAAGGAGAAGCTGGGAGAAGCTGAAAACCAACGTCGTTTTATTACTATGTATAGACTCCATAAGCTTTAAAATTGCTTTCTTTTCATTTTCTCATTTTCTCTTTAACCTAGCTCTGCTAGGGTTTGCATTTTCTGCACAAACCTTAAGTCTTGGTTGCTGAAATGATATAGAGTGATGATGAAGTAGTGTGTGTTTCTTGTGTTCTTCGTTCTTGCTATTTTGATGTTGCAGGTAAGGTTTCTTCTTACAGTTTTGGTTTGGTCTTGTGTTCTTAGGGTTTTCCTCTGAAAGGAACCATTGGAGAGGAATATTAGAGGTTGGGTACTGTTTTATGTGTAGAGTTGTTCTATCTTGTACTCTGTAATCTTCCTGTTCTTGTTTACCTGTGATATTGATGTCTTGTTCTTGTTGAAAGCTTGGTTGTGCAATCTTGAGAACACTGTTGAAATATTCTTGTAATATTAGTGTAAGTAATAAAGGGGTTAAAGGTTCTTTGCCCTTATATGTAAGTTACTAAACCAAGTAAAATACTTGTGTATTTTTTTTCTCTTTTAATTTCTGCTTCCACATCAACTTCAGTTTGATTATGCGCTTAAACTCCAACAATAGTGACGTATATAGCACTATAATAAATCTTCCCTATTGAGTTTAGTGAATATATTACAATAAAAAATAACACTTGATGTCTTCATTTTAGTCATCCCACTTGATTCTTGTATGTGAAATCCTCATACATATTATCACAATCACATTTCTTTTCCAAAATCTTCCACAATACATCTTGTAACACTCGATCATTTTGTTTTCCAAATCAATAAAAATCATATGTAAACGAAAAAAATAAAATCCTCACGTGAGCTCCAAGGACTTCTTCAAGATGAACTATAAACTGATCTTTCTAAAGTTAAAAAACACTGGTTAACCACTGTCTGGATAGAGGATTAGTAGAAAATACATGTTTTCTTTCACTGTAGAAATTACATGCTAGCAACTTTCGCTATTGCTTTTTTAACATTGTCATTATGTATATGTAACAGTGTTCTGACTCTTAAGTCACTATTTTCTAAGTCTGTGACCATAACAATCTCCGTGTTTTCGTTTTCTTTGGCATCCACGTGATCCTTTGGAAGCACATTACAGTCGATGATGTGCCATACTGGTCTCTCCACTTGAAACAATCTGCAGAAACATTGATAGCATAAAACTTCATTATAAGTTGTGACTGGTGAGACAAAAACTTCGAAGAAAGATGGAAAGGGGTAGAGGACTTACGGGTGCTTGCACAGTGATGGACATTGCACCGTAAGTGCATACTTGCAAGTGGAAATCTCTGTGATTGAACTAATCATTGGTCTCGGTTCGGAGCATACAAACCTCACCTATATGAAAAATATGAAATCAGTATGATGAGGGAAGGGAGAAAAAGACACAGTTTTCTGCAATTTTTCATACCTCGGTCTCTCGCGGCTTATTTGTAAGATCACATATGGTGCCGTTAGTATATTGATGAGCATGATACCTGAACAAACATGATATGATTAAGTACTTGTTTTTATAACAGTAAACATAATGCAAAACCTTTTCTCCATGTTAACCCCATCCTCACACTTGTGTAAAATTCACTCAAGAAGGTACCTTTGAGATGCATCTTTTGACCGGGGATCTTTCAAAGTAGAAATGTCAGACAGATTTTCATTAAATGCAGCTGTAGCCTCTGGATCATACTCTCCCAACACAAACTCCTGGACAACCTGTGACCAAAAAAAAAAAAAAAAAACTGATTATCATACATGAATATATGATTTTACAATTTTCTAATTATATAATAAAACAATTCTCCATAAAGATGTTTTTAAATACTCGGGATCAATGTTGCAAAAAGGTGGGAAGATTGATGAAGATGTAAATCATAGAATTAGAGTAGGTTGGATGAAATAGCGGAGTGCATCGGGGGTTTTGTGTGACCGCAAAATTCCCCTTAAGCTAAAAGAAAAATTCTATAGAACAACTGTAAGACCGGCAATGCTATATGGAGCGGAATGCTGACCAGCACATAGACAACATGAGCATAAAATAGGGATAGCAGAAATGAGGATGTTAAGGTGGATGTGTGGATATACGAAGATGAATAAGATAAGAAATGAGGATATTCGAAGAAAGGTATCAATGGTACCGGTATGTGAAAAGATGAGAGAGCATAGATTGAGGTGGTTTGGGCACGTTAGAGACGGCCACTTGATGCTCCCATAAGAACAAGAGTTTGTTACCAAGAACTCGACACAAAGAGAGCTAGGGGTATACCGGAACTTACCTGGGGAAAGGTAGTTAAACAAGACCTAATGAAATGAGATATAGATTGGCGGACGGTATATCTTAGGACGGAGTGAAGAAAAGCTATAAGCTAGATGGAGGGTTAAACCCATTAGTAGTTCTATGTTCCAGTCATTCCCTTGTTTTAGTTCTTTTCCTCTTCTTTTCTCCCTTCTTCCTTTCACCCTTTTTTCAGTCTTTTGTCTTATTTCCACTTTTTTCTTTCCCTCTCCCTTTCTCTTTCTGTCTCTTTTACAATTTATCATTGGGTTCATCTACCACCGACCTCAATTAACTTGGGTTAAAGGTGTTGTTGATGTTGATGTATAATAAAACAATTCCATGATTGTACAAATGAAACTGCTAAAAACCAGTTCAATATAATTAAAAAACCAAAAAATAGGTGTTCTGAATGTAGAATTTATATGAATGACTAACTTCTGCTATCAATAATCACGACAAGGATGGTGTCAAGGAATTTGGATCCTCTCCTTTTACTCAGTAACAAGTGCCCCATTATGATGAAAGAGACAAATTTTATTATGGAGTGACCAACCTTGATTATGTTGGGGTCCACCAATTTCATACAAGTGCACTGTATGTCTCTCTCATAAGTCATAAACTCATAATGCAATTGTCTCCCATTAGTTAGGAAAATGATAGCATCAAAATCCCAGTAATGGTAACAAGATTGAATCTAGTCTGCTCAGAAAATTTGTGATAGGCCCCATTGAGAATGTGTATAGGAGGAGAGGAAATAGAGGGGCAATGGGAGTAGTGAAGGGATTAAATGGGCTTTAAGAAACCAAGGTTATTGGTGTAACAGAATGGACAGACAGCAAAAGGAGAATGGAGGAGGGGGATGCATGAATCCTGGAAGGGATCAGAGGGTCCAGTAAGGGATGTTATCTTTTATTTTGTTCTGCCATTTTCATTTTGTAAACGAGCCTAGAGCCTAGCTCCATCCATTTTCATTCTCGTTTCTTATGTTTCCCAGCAACCATTGTAACAGAGGACACTTCCTCAGATTTCATTTAATTCTAACATCAGAATTGTCTTGAATTTCTGGTTACTATCAATTAGATGCACAACCCATAGAAATATGAAGATAATATTGTTATTCAAACTGAATACTAGCCCAACTCCCACAAAGCAGAAGCCAATTTATAATGAGGATGGAGCAAAGAAAAGTTTAAACAAAGACCATGAAGAGTCAAAACTAAATGCAATCAAGAGGATACCTTATCATCTTCCAGATGTAGTTGCCTCAACTTCTTTTGATAGCAAAATTCATATGACCACCAACCTTCTTGCTGCACATTCAAACAGCTAATGTAAGGAAATGATATACAATAATAGATGTCATATATTTAAAAAAGACTACTGAAAAAACAAAACTGCAGCCATAAACTTCATGAATAATGAATATATCATCATTGGAAACAATTCAAATACTAACTCTCACAGAGCATGGACCCTTTAATACTTCTAGCAGTTCATCTGGTGTCTTCTGCTTAATCCTTTCCTCAGTTTCAACGATCATGCTGCTAATATTTTGTTGGATAACAGGCTTTCCACTTTTTTCCTTTTCCACTTTAGGTAAGTAACATATATATTTCTGTCCGGTTTTATCTGGCATGACTATAGATTCCTGATCATCATCCTGTAAATGAAGCATCAAAAGTTCTTATGAGAAGGCAATGGGATAAAAATATGTAAAATTGACTATAACTACATCCTAGCAATATATATATATATATATATATATATATATAAGGTATTCCTAGACATGGAAGTTTCTTGGCTATCTTTTTTATTTCTCTCACGGCTTGAGTCATTTCTTTTGACCAAACTGGAGGGTTTTTTTTAAGCCTATTGTATAAAGGAGCACACACTATTTTGATATTGGGAATAAAATCAGCTATATAATTAATACATCCAAAAATCCTTGTATTGGACTTTATCTTTTATTTCATCAGGGAATTTCTCCGTAAAATCTATTGACCTTTGTAATGATGGTTCTTTGGTATAGCTCTAATAAAACAATACACAATACTCAGGTTAGAGAAACTAAAATATATAATAAAAGAATAATTTCTATGATGCTCCTTTGGTTTTATAGGCAGTAGCTGCCATGGACATTTGGCAAGTTAGATCTAAGATGGAATGTTCACTCATCCCATCCAGATTCCATTCTGCTATCTCTGTTCCAGAAAACATTTTGACGAAAGTCCCCACTTTCCTCATATTGGATATCGGCTGGTGATGGTCTTGAATGATAATTTCTAAGTTTAGGATAAGGATTTCTTTTTAGCTTATTTACCTCTATATCTTCTTGTAGAGTGTTTATTGAGAATTTTTCTATACTTAGTTTTTCTAAATTTTTCCTAATTTCTTCTATTCTGTATATATATATATATATATATATATATATATATATATATATATATATATATATATCCAGTTATGTCAAGAGGTTAAGAAAGGAACTTATAAGGTCCAGTGTGACCATTAGAAGGAGCTGTCAGTCTTTGGGTTTGATTGTACCAGTTTGTTATAGAATTGATTTTGAAAGTACTGATGGAAATTACATTAGGAGTATAAGCTGAAACATCTCCCGATTGAGTTTCAACTATTGGTAAAGTAGTCATACTTCCTATTTTGAAAGTACTGAGATTGAAATAACCAGTTTTGAAATAATTTATGTTATGAAAATTAATGTATTTGTAAAAGATATTTTAAAAGTGAGTTTAGACTTTAGAAGAATTATTGTTCGGATGGTAAAGTAGACTCACTTTTGAACTGTAAATATAGATATGATTTTAAAACTTTTTTGGGTTCAAAACTCGGAATCAATTCTATTCACCTTAAAAGCTAAAATTATTCCCTTCTCTCAAAATCAATTTTGCTGATAATAATAGCCTTTGGAGAACCACACCACAAAAGTTAGCCACTGTAGTTGGAGAACTCTAAGACCCTATAATCACAATACTAGAATCCCCCCACACCTTATGATTTATATCCTAACTTTTGCTCACAACAAAATTCATTTTCTCAACCTCAAAAATTAACCAAACACAATGCAGTATTGCTGAATTTGCGTTAAAACAAGCAGGATATTAGATTCCTAATCTATCAAACAGAACCAGAAACTCTTATTTCCAATCTCTTTGATAATCTTCAAAATAACACCTCCATTAAATTTGTACAGCCACAGTAGTTTCGATTCAGAACCAGTATTAGTAAA
>PYAF01003203.1:39149-59814 GCA_007407185.1 Glycine tomentella
AAAAAAAAAAAAAAAAAAAAAAAAAAAAAAAAAAAAAAAAAAAAAAAAAAAAAAAAAGAGAATGTCCAAGAAACACAAACTTATCTTTGCATCATAGTGCAAACTCAGTGAAAATCTCAATTCATTTCCAAGACTTAGGGTAAGTAACTTATAGAACATTCAACACTCACTTAAATTGCAACTAAAACCACCGGCAAAAGATCACATACATAAGAAATGGCACAACAACAACCACACAACCATTATAACTAAAATTATTATTATTGTAAACACATTAAAAGGCTTACAGGGTGAAAAGGGGAATCCTCGGGATGCAATTCGATCTTGTATTTTGGTTCGCGAGAGCGGCCACCACCGCCACCACCAAATATGCTACCTGTGTAGAATTAAATAAATTGAAAACCTAACACAACACAAAAATTGAATTTCGGATTTATAACGCTTGATGTCAAAAATTAAAATTGAAACCCTATGAAGAAAAGAGAGGAGGAAATGGTGAAGACCGATATGAGCGGGGAAGATTTGTTCAGAGGCATAGCTGAAAGAGAATAGAATGAAGAACAGAAACAGTGCCCTCATCGTCTCGTTAAACCTCACGACGACGCAAACCCACTTCCGAGTTCCGACGAAAGTTCCTTAACGGTGAAAGTTTACAAATCGGTACCGAGATCGCACACCGAATGTCGCAGCGTCCACGTCTACGCACCAATCCACGATTGCCACGTCACACAAGGGCCTTCTTCATATTAGATTTGAGTGGGACACAACACAAATAGATAATATTGTTATTACTTTTATAGGATAATCATTTTTGTTAATATCAATGTATTTATTTTACACACTCGTTTAATTACAAATTACAATTTAAATATTTTAAGAAATTTTTTTAAAAAATTAGTAAATTTATCATATATAATTAGTTATAATTAAATGATTGTGTAAAAATTTATGATTAGAAACATACATCAAACATACTCTTTGGTTGATTGAAATTTATTAAGAAGGGTTAAATAAAGTTTTAGTCCCTAAACAAAAGATTCACTATCCTTGCATTTTTCAAAATTCAAATTTTAGTCCCTAAATAAAAATTTGAATAATCAAGGTTTCTCAAATTTTTTCATTAAGGTTTTCAGTCCAAAAACATTTGAAAATTCATTTTTTTTCTCCGAAATCTCATTAAATAAATAAAAATAATGTGTTCAAACTTTTGTTTAAGTGCTAAAAACTAAAATTTCTAAAAATTTAGGGATTTTGATTGATCAAATAAAAGTTTAGAGACTAAAAATCAAATGAAAAAGTTAAGGGATCTTGATCAATCAAATTTTTATTTACGAACTAAAATTTAAAGTTCAAAAAAGTTTAGGGATTACAAAAATTTAGTTAATCCTATTAAGATTATAAAATTTGATGAATCTCTCTTAGAACAAATTTATTAAAAAACGTTTTATTGAAAATGCTAGAATAACAATATTGTCTTTATTTTGAGTGTATGTGAAGTTTTAGAGGGAGAAACAAATATTTCAAAATAGTTGTGCTTTTATAAATCTAATGTTCCATTAAATATTTTTCTTAGTTTTTTTCAATAATATTGTAATAAATAATTTAATAAATGTATAAATTTATATTTATAGTGAATAAATTAAACATAACATACAAAAGGATCTAGCTCAATTGTTTAAACAATATTCGTGAATTGTTATAAATAGATCAGACCAGTATGGAAGATCAAACAATATCGACCTCTTCTTCCATATGCAAGTACTAACCTTGATCTTCTTTTGGGTCTTTCCAAAAACAATATGGATGTCCTCAACCCGCTGAAGAATTTGCTGACCGGTTAACGAAATCGGTGTTGTTTCATGCTCTTGACTTCCATTAAACGCTTTTTTCAATCAGCGATAAGGGTGATAAGGTTTAAGAAAACGTCGATGGCGAGTGTAAACTATTTTTATTCCATATTTTTAAGTTGCAAGTAACTCGTATCTTGCTCACAGATAGGGCATGCATGATGGCCCTTAACACTGTATCCACTCAAATTCCCGTACGTAGGAAAATCATTAATGGTACAAAATAGCATTGCAGGCAACTTGAATGTCTCCTTATGATACCCATCAAACACAGCAACCCCCTCATCCCACAAGTTTGTCAAGTCTTCAATCAAGGGACTAAGATAAACATCAATGTCATTTCTTGACTGTCTTGGGCCCGATATCATCATAGACAACATCATGTATTTTCGCTTCATGCACAACCAAGGAGGCAGGTTGTAAATGACTAGCAAAACAGGCAAAGAACTGTGCTTAGCACTTAGATTGCTGTAGGGATTCATTCCATTACTGGCAACTGCAAGCCTAAGATTTCTAGGGTCTTCCCCGAATTCTGGATACAAACGGTCAATCTTCTTCCACTGGGAGAAATCTGCCAGATGGCGGAGCATTCCATCACTATTTCTCTCATCTGTATAATACCCTAGAGTCCTGACGCGGATGGCGTGGGATTCCACGTGGATCGCGCCAGAGGTCCTGCTGAGAAAACCATGTGTGGTGTGTGGCGCGACTGGCGCCAGACTCTCTGGAACTTGATGCGAAGGGCGCCAATGTGGCGCTAGGGGCGTCATGGTTTGCAGCTAGCGCGGATGGCGCCAAAGATGGCGCGAGTAGCGCGGGAAGTCGCCTGGAACACCCATTCCCCTGGTTTTCCACGCGATCAGCGCCAGGGTTGGCGCTGGCGGCGCCAGCTGGGTTTTGGAAGTTGGCGCGGGGTTGGCGCTGATGGCGCCATAGGTTCTGGAAGTTGGCGCTGGAGGCGTGGGTTTCACGCGGTTGGCGCCACAAGGTCGGCATGGTTGGCGCGGGTAGCGCCAGACCTCTGGCAGGCCCAGTATAAAAGGCCAGTCACGTTTTCAGAAGAGAAAATCTTCTCTTCTTTTTCCCCCAGCGCCCAACAGCCATGGGAGAGGTTCCCAAGCTTCCATAACCTTGCTTAGTGACCCCAAAACACTTCCTAAACCCATTAAACTTCCTAGAAACCAAGTTTTAGCTAGAATCCTTCCTCCTGTGGCCTTGAAACCCAAGAGAAAGCCCTTCTCCGAGAAAGGCTGAAGAGAGCTCGAGTTGGACGAGGAACGGTGGTGTTTCAGTTGCACCAAGGCTAGGGAGAGTAGCCCAGAGGCCTTCCTCATCAGTTCTGAGGTAAGAAACTCGAGTTTCTCCGATTGATTTTTACTTTGGGGGTTTCGATGAATAGTGACCCACTTGTGATAGAGCTAGAATTAGCTCTGGGTCCAGTTGAGAGATGTGTTTAGGATGATGAGAGGAGGAAGGATTAACTTTCAGTTTGTGATTTGGTGAATGTTGGTTTTGGCTCTAGGTTATGCATGTGTGACTTGGATTGAGTCACTTGATTTGAGACATGCAAGAGCCTTGTTGATGGGCTTGATGTGCCTGAGGGGCCATGGAAACGGTGTCTTGTGAGACAGACCGTTCAAGCCCTATAGAAATCCCTGAGTAAGCGGATTGTGAGAGTTGTAATGCTCTTTGTGTATGGTTTGTGTTGAGTCTGTGATGACTCTGAGGCCATGGCTGAGTTGAGATAGACCACTGAGGGTCTATGGAAAGGCTTGTGTATGATGAGCCTGATGAACCTTAAGTTAGATAACTTGTGGTTGATGGAAATGACTGAGGTCCCTTTCTCAGAGGCAGTTGAGGACTGCTTGATGAGCTTGTATATGTTTTTATGCTTGTATGGTCTGTAATATGTGTTTATGTGCCTTGGTAGGGCTTGACACAACGGGTGTCAGCAACGCAGACCATCGGTTGAGGCTGGAGCTGTGAGGCACGGCTTGCCAGGTAAGCTCATCGTTCTGGGGATTAGTCCCTTACTCTTGTTTGCCACCAAGTAGGTAATGGTGGTATTTTATGCAATTGATATATGTATATGTATATGTTGCATGTTCAAGGCCAATGTGGCCTAATTTTGATGTTTGGAATGGATTGGATACCGGAATGGTGTCTTAATGTGAATATATATATATATATATATCTGTGCTTAAACCCAAGGATAGACACTGAGATAGTGTGAGGGTGATGATACATCTATGGTTACAGGTGTGTATGGCCTTGGGCCTTATGATGAATAGACACTATGAGGGTGTCTGTGTGTTGAATTAAGAGGATACTGGAATGGTATCCTGCTAGATGAGATTTCCTAGCCAGAGGAAGAGTTTGAGGACTCACTGGGAATGGCTGATACTCCCTGTGAGGTGCCACTGCTCTTCATCTAAAGTCCTAAGGACGGATTGCCCTATATGGATGTTCCTCCTTAGGCAGTGATGATGAAAGTCCTGAGTGGTTATCCTCGGGCCAGCTTCTGTAAGTCCTGAGGGATAGAGTGCCTCCTGTGTGAGTGGATCTCTCTCAGGCATTGGATTGGAAAGTCCTGAGGGATAGAGTGCTCTCTGCGTGGATGATCTCTCTCAGGCAGTGATTGGAAATCCTGAGGGATTGATTGCTCCCTGTGTGGATGATCTCTCAGGTAGTGGACTGATAGTCTGAGGGATGAGTGCTCCCTGTGTGGATGATCTTCCTCAGACCGTGCTTGGAAGTCCTGAGGGATGAGTGCTCCCTGTGTGGATGATCTCTCTCAGGCATGTGACTGGGAAGTCCTGGGAATGATTGCCCTGTATGGATGTTCATTCCAGGCCAGATGATATACAGATATGTTGTATCTTTAAGAGAGGGCATCCCGAGGGGATAAGAGCCTAGAGCCTCTTCGATGAGCCATATCTGAGTGTGTGAAGTCCTGAGCAGTTACCTCAGGCAATGTTGTAAGGTGTTAGGAGGTGATACCTCTCTAGTATAGTAAGTGTCCAGTAGTTGACACTTATGCTTTAGTAACTCTGGGAGACGATTGTGAGAGCCAGTGATTGGTTGTTATATCATAATTTGTGTTTTGGCTCTGTGAGATTATTTTTGATGGTTGTGAGAGCCATTATGAGGTGGAGTGCCTCTGATGCTGATAGCATCCAGTGATATACTCAGTAGCCGAATTCTGAAAGCCTGGATAATTTCCTAGGCTTGGTTATAATTGTGTATATGTGTATGCTTGGAGGTGAACCAGGGTAAGGGAGAATCTCCCAGAACCCTGAGTTTACTGAGACATATGTCTCACCCTATGTGGGGTTGCAGTTTTCAAGTGTTTCCTCTAGCGGAGGGAAGAGACCATAGGGCAGGAGGCCCAGTAGAGTGTTGCTGGAGTAGTCATGGACTGCAGCTGAAGATCAGAAGAGTTTTGTACTCCCTGTGTAGTGAAAGGGTGCGTGTACACCCATGATGTTGTAAATATGATGTTGTACGTATTCTGATGTATAACCACAAGTGTGGTTTAGACTCTGAGTTGTATGTATATGTACAGACCCTGATGTATAAGATGATGTTTATTCCTCCTGATTATCTCTGTTTAGATTTATATGTTTCTGCCTATGTTGTTTTGTGTTTGAGTTACCTGGATCAGCAGGGGTTTGTTTTATGATGCTTTGTGATGTGGTTTTAAATTCCATGCATAATGTAATCAAGAAAATCGATTCTTACGCTTCCGCACCGCTGTTATTTAGCGCTGATAGCGCGATTCTGATATTGTTGATGATAATACTCCGGAAGCCTACGGGGTGTTACAATCTGCATGTCATGTAAGGTCTTTTGCGTCATCTTCATTAGCAAACAGATGCTTAAACCTTGGAATGATCGGAAGATACCACAACACCTTCACGGAGGGGCCTTTCTTTGTGCTTTCATCATTGCTATAGTCATCATCGGCCTTCAATTTATACCGTGATACCCCACACCTGGGGCATTTATGCATTTCTTGAAATTCATTTTTGTACAATATGCAATCATTAGGACAAGCATGAATTTTCTGATACTCCATGCCCATCGGACAAAGAATCTTTTTGGCCTGATAGTAACTTCTTGGCAACGTGTTTTCATCTGGAAGCACGTCCTAAACAACCTTAAGCAGTGAACTGAAGCTTTTGTCACTTCACCCATATCTGGCCTTGACATTAACCAGATTTAACACCGCTGACAATAGTGTTAATGACTCTTTGCACATACAATGGCTTCTTTGAATCACTTTCCAATGTATCATACATAGGGGCACGTGCTTGCTGAAAAGACTCATGTCCCAGATCACGAATCATATCCTCTAATCGATCTCCGATGTCAACATCAAGCGGTTCAGTTTGCGAGACTCACTGTGTATCTGTCAATTCACCATGTCATATCCATGTGGTATATGTATTCTTAATCCCATCACACAGAAGATGCCCCCGTATGTCGTCCAGTGCTTGCCGTCTCTCATTCAAACAATTGATACAGGGACAGAAATATTTTCCATCCCCATCCGGTTGACTTCTTTCAGAGCCAAATTGCAAGAAATGAAAAACACCCTCCTCATACTCAACCGTGATGCAACTTGCATTCATCAAACTTCGATCCATCTAATTAATAACTTTATGATACTCACAAAGTTATTCCATGCATGAAAACCTCACTTTTTTTATTGAAGGTGTGGCCCTATCCCATTTAGGAAGACATATTTTTATAGTATATTCATATGTATAGCTTGAGTTTCTTATCTTAAATTTAACAAAATTTCGGCAACATTTCGCTTTGATCTCCGAGAGCATGACATGAAAGCGGTGACATGAGTTCCACCACAGTCATATATGCTGTCGGAGAACAAAGTGAAATGCATTGTACCAAAGTTTCATCAAATGTAAGAAAAGAATCACAACCTACACATATGAATATACTAAAACAATATGAGTCTTCCCAAACTGTCCAAATGAACAATTCAAGAATCAATACAATATCCAAACTGTCCGGAAGAATCACTGTAATGAATCTAAAAGGGGAAACTAAGGTTCACTCATCATGAACATTAATTGTATAGAAAAAGCAACATTCAAACGGGAAACTAACATTCAAAAATACTAATCAAATTTGTAAGTACCTGTGATGACAGTCAATGACAATGTGCAACCACAAATATAGTGATGACGATGCAAAGTAGAAAACGACAATTGCCTACATTAATAACATTACACCAACTAAGAAACAGCTTAATGATGAATTACGAAGAAGAACTATGCTTTAGTTTAACTTACCTTGCACAGTTGCACCTCAATGCAGAAGAGTCGAAGTAAGCGTTGATCGGTTATGACAATGAAAGAGCGAACAAGGTTGAGTCTTCTGAGACACACCACTCTTTTCCTGCAAACACAGAAGTCGTGTTTCAATTATGTTTTTGGAAAAAGGATATAAAACAATGAATAGCAACAGTGTAGGAGACACTTAGTGTTGAACAAATAAATGTTTATGTTGAATTAGAAGTAAAATACCTTAATATACTCAGAGATAAGTAAGAAACAGCTTATACAAGAAGGTGGAGTCCTTGAGAGACCCGCCACTCTTTCCCTGCAAACACATTAGGACATGGTTCAATTATCTCTTTGGCAAAAAAATAACCCAAATCAAAGCTATTATAACACATAAGTCATGGTTCAATTAACCCTTAGCTAGCTAGTGATGTTCGAAATTTCTATGCCCCTTTCCTTATCTTAAGAAGTTATGTATGTCTTGGTCCACCTTGTTAATGGAAAACAAACAAGAAACACTTTAAGGCAAGGGGTAGTGGTAGGTTTTAGTTCCATACTGGCAAATTATTGAACGAACATATGTTTCACTCTGAACAAGGTTCCTATCACACTCCCATGAGATTGGGTTCGGATTTTGTGCATAATTAACTTCAATTGACCTTGCAGTGAACCAAACAGCAAAGAGTAATGATGGACTGCGTAAGTGTGACCAATGTAGGAACTGAGTTATATCCCCTTATTGACATGTTAGGTTTATCTCAAAAGTACATTTGCATACTTGTATTTGGTTTGAAACAAAGTTTAAATTGAAAGCAATACCAAAGTTATTATTGAAAGTTCAGATTGCAAAATGAATCCATGTAAACTTAAGCTTACAAATTTTAATCAAAACATGTACTATATCATTATCTAGAACAGGTTTATGAGTTTGCACCAATCCAAACATTAGTGGGTCAAGACTGTAATGCAATAGTATTTACTGTTTATTGAGGATTGATTTTATTTTACAGCTCAAAGGATGCAACTTGCTAGTCAGTACAAAGGAGAAGTTGAAAAGGTGTTGCTAGTTAAAAAAGCAGAGGCTGAAGCTAAATCCAAATATTTGGGTGAGGTTGGTGTAGCAAGGCAGCGACAAGCTATCACAGATGGTTTGAGAGAGAACATCCTCAATTTCTCTCACAAGGTAGAAGGCACTAACGCTAAAGAGGTGGTGGATCTTATCATGATTACTCACTACTTTGACACAATCAAAGACCTTGGGAATTCATCAAAGAATACCACTGTTTTTATACCCTATGTACCTGGCCACGTTAGGGATATTAGTGAGCAGATACGCAATGGATTGATGGAAGTGCCAATGCTCAAGTAAATGTGGAGGAGTGATTTTGTAATATTGCCTTAGAAAGTATATCTCTCTATATGTCACACACACAACAAATGGCTAATTAACATACACTTTCTTCCAAAGTTAAGTACTTTGCCCAAAAAAAAAAAAACAGTTTTCCCTTTGACAAGGAAAACCCAAAGTCACCACCAAGCTATCAAATCAAATTATGCAAGACTTTTTTCTTGTTCTACTTGATATAAACACTTGGGTTACAATATCATGTATGTATATACTAATACTTAAATACTAATAATATATTGTAATGACAAGTTAAACTCTATTAGATAATAAAAAAAAGTCTCTATTATATAAATTAAAACTACATGACAAAAGAACCCAATTAATGTCAAACCACTAATAACATAACATGCTGCTAAGCTCATTAGTCAAGCTTGCTTCAAACATGGCTTCTTCCAAGTCATCAATCATGGGCTAGGCATTTTATACCTATTAGGCATTTTATCAAGCACTTGGTGGGCAAAATAAACGAAATCACACTAATAACACAGTCAACCCAACATCACACACCAAAATGCTAATGTAAACACAGACATACTTGCCACATTCAACCCAACATCACAGTTCATTCGAAGATGGCGAGGTTAGTTGCTACTAACCTGGTATGGAGACACAACGTCTTTCTGTGAAGTCGCGTACTTTGCTTCAACTGCTATCGAGATTGACCAAGCTATTGGAAGATCGTGAGTGAGGTCAAGTGAGACAACAAGCAACGGGATCAACAAGCAATGGCGACTGAGAGTGAGAGATGAGGATTCTGAAACTGAAAATAGGGGCGCGCGAAAGTGAAGGCGAAACCTCGTCACCATATATTTATTATAACAAGAACAACATCGGTTTTCATTCAAAAACCGATGTTAACTTATAACGTTAACATCGATTTTTCTTTAAAAACTTGAAAATCGATGTTAACAGAATAACGTTAACATCGGTTTTTCTTTAAAAACTTGAAAATCGATGTTAACATAAAATAACATTAACATTGGTTTTTCTTAAAAAACTTTAAAACTGATGTTAACAGAATAACGTTAACATCGATTTTTCTTAAAAAACTTGAAAACCGATGTTAACAGAATAACGTTAACATCGGTTTTTCTTAAAAAACTTGAAATCGATGTTAACAGAATAACGTTAACATCGATTTTTCTTTAAAAACTTGAAAACTGATGTTAACAATATCTTCTTAATTACAAAATTGCCATTGCATTTTCGTTAACATCGGTTTCGCAAAAAATCGATGTTGAAAGCAATTTTTGTAGTAGTGATTAAGTTTGATGTAATGATATTATAATAATTTATGATTTAATTTTAAAATAAACATTTCTCTCTCCTTTTTTATCTCTATTAGTATTAAATTTTTAGACACTCATCTTTCATCTCTCATAAATATTAAATTATTGGTGTCTCTCCTCTCTCATCTATCATCATAATATAAATGTATTATAAAAAAATTATTATAAAATAAACATATATATATATACACATATATATAATAATAATAATTTATAGTATTTTTTTATAATTTCAACAACATAATAAGCATAAAAAATCAAATTCATATGAACTGTTAATTTTTATATAACATACAATAAACATACAATTGAATATAAAGAAATATAAAAAAGAATGATAGTGTAAAAAAATTAAATAAATGATTATTTTTTTAAGAAAGTAATAAAAAATAATTGTTTCATTGACATTATAAAAAATTTCTTCAAAAAAAATATCATGACGAGAGAATAACGTTATAAATTGTTTCATTAACATTACAAAACCAACATAATTTTTCACTATAAATTATTTTTGGAAAAATAATTATTTTTCAAATTCATTTAAATAGAACAAATATTATTATCTTTAAATAAATCTGAATCAGCCACACTTATTATTAATAACATGAAGAAATATAATGATTTTTTTGTCCAAATAT
The DNA here is from genome assembly GCA_007407185.1 of Glycine tomentella. NCBI lineage: Eukaryota > Viridiplantae > Streptophyta > Magnoliopsida > Fabales > Fabaceae > Glycine > Glycine tomentella. The sequence goes on from PYAF01003203.1 coordinate 49,641, forward strand.
TTATAATGTTAGTTGTTAATACACTAATACTAAAAAATATGATGTGTGTGTGATGAAGAGAGAGATAATTGATCCTGCACCGGATATTTGTTATGATATAATCATGTTTATTTTTTACATTTTTAAATTTACTATAAATTTAAAAATCAATAACTTTGAAAGAAGGGATGGGATTGAAGCCAAACCCTTAAAATAATAATCTTTACTTAAAACATTCCAAAATATATGAGCTAAATTATGTTTGATTTGGGTTAACGGAAATAATTTTTTTAATATTTAAATGTGTATTCATTCCATGTAAAAAACATGTAAAGAAAATATAAAAGTTTGGTGCATGGATAATAAAAAATATTGTTATAACTTAAAATACAATAAGGTTGACATATTCTTTTATCCATCCTTTCAAGTTGGGCACTAAATTCTTCTAATTCATAAAGAAGAAACTTATTGGTAGCTAATTTCATAATAAACCTAGACAACTTTTGAAAGTCGGTCATTCAGAGTATAATAAGCATCAATTAGAATAAAGAATCCAGTTAAGATATGCCTAAACATTGTGAAATACTCCTTGATAGATCACAATAGATATTGATGTGTATAGTCTTTTTTCTTCATCAAAAATCAAAATTTTTAGACCTTCTCTTAAAGTGACTAAATACTACAACATACAACTAGACGTGAGTGAACCATTGATCATGCATTTAGGAATTCAATTTGATTTTATTTAGGAACTCATTGGTGAACCATTCACCTCCTACCTCATTGTATTCATCAAATTGATAAACTAAATCAGAACTTAAATATTCCATTTCATTCTCGGGAAACAATACGATGATAAATTAATTAATATGCCGAAAAAAATAGAGTTAGCATTAAAATTTTCCACTTTTGAAAATAGTTCAACATGTTAATGTTTTGTAACAAGTTAGGATAGACAAAGTCAACCGAAGATAGTAACAAATCTCTACATTCTTAAATTAATATATCTTTAGGGATCTCTATTTCACTCTCACCACACTTTCATCTTTGTTGTGATTGTCGTCTGTAATTTTTGGAATCCAATATGTGAACTTTCTTATATCATCTTGATCTGCATTATTAGTTGTAGCACCTAACCTTATGTGTTTTAAGCCCAAGACCTTGCAACTATTCCAAATGTTAGAGGTGTTTAGGCATAATCAACAATATCTTATCTCGATCCCTTCTCAATCATAATCAAAATCTATTTGAAATTATTTCCAAAAGCAACCACATTTCTGTTGAATGGTTTTATCGTGTTATCCTTGTTTTAAGACACCATAATATCCTTCAATGTTCAATCAAATGCTTCAAGGAAAAACTTATTCATCATTGGTGCCTCATTGGGCTCATCCAATACGATTACTTTGATGCAATGTCACTAGAAGCAACATTGAGGATGATTAATCCCTTAGATTGCAAGCATGCAAATAAAATCTTCCATAAAAATGTTTTGCTAGTATTGTTACATCTTCAGACATAACAAAGTAAATAATTTTCTTGGTATGCATCTTTTAGTTTAGTTGTCAACAACTTCATGAAAGAATAATGAGTTTTTTCTATCTCATCTTTATTGTAACTCATTTCATCAATGTAACGACTCGTCGTCACTACATGTCAATTAGAAAATTGATATAACAAAAAAAAACATTATTTCAGCTAATTTAAAACTCTTCAATTTAATTTATTTATGAAATTTTCACATTTCAAAAACCATCATCTAAAAACTCACAACTTCAAGGTAATGCATCTATATACTAAAATCAACTGAATAAAATCATGTGCTTTGGGAACTACAACATGTTATCATAAGATACAATATCAGAGCAATAAACACAACTATTCGTAAGTATATACAACTCTTAAAAAGATAAATATCCATACACATGATTTGGTAAGCATTATACATTAAATAACTCAAAAGAAAAGAAGAAATGGCCACATCTTCAAACCTATGTACACCTATCATGATGCTTCCAAGAGAATAATCCACCTCACCTAGCCATCTGCTCTCATAAACACAACATTTGAGATCTCACAGTCATAACTAGATGTGTCACAACACAAGGGTAAAGTTACCAAATACAAATATACTTAAAATACAATTTAAAAACACAATTGATAGCAAATATCTAAGCCTTTTCATCTTTAAAACATGACATTTAAAATTGAATGATAGAAACATTCTATTCATATAAGCAGTGTTATTAAACCTTACTCGGCCTTGACAGTTGGACTAGAAACCAGGCGCATAGTTGGGTCAGTTCAACCATTTGATAGGTTATGTAAGCAGCTTGATGCCATGTCATCAAACCAAGCACAAACAAAAGAACATTGGTGTATTCACTCAGACTGGATCAAATGAAAACCAGTTGAATACTCGCTTTTGATTTTTAACGTTATGATTTGCACATATCCTAAGGTTGTTTCGAGTACCCTTTTCGTGGCTCAATGTGGTGTGCACAACCCAAGACTAAAACTTGCTATTGATCAAGACTGAAGCCCAGTGCTAGTGCAATACCCAAGATGTTGTTGTTATATGCAAAACCCAAGATGCAGTTGCTAGCTTTTTTATTAATGAAAATACCAAAAAAATGCACCACCAAGGATTGACCTGCATACTTAAAGTAAATAGTAGCAACTTACCACTAAGATACCACCATCATTTGATTAATAGATGCACAAATTAATATATGTATGATACACATATATATTTTAATTAGTTTATTAGTTACACTGGTTTATGCGGTTCAGCTAGTGACCTATTGGTTCGACCACTAATCTAGTGACCCAATATTTTGATCGGTCGGTGATTGGTCTAGTTCTAATAACATTGCATATAAGATAACATCAAATGCCCAACCATAGTAATTAAAAATCAAGTGTCACCATCAAAAATTCACAATAGTGTGTCACCATGCAACTATAATGATAATGTCATGCAATTGAAATAAATGGAACACACTAGAAGGAGGTTGACTAGTGTGTTGGTGAAAATTTTAAACCTTTTTCTCAAAGATGGAACCTTTTTGGAAACAACTAAGGATGTGTCATGAGAAACCACTTTCCAGGTACCATTATTGAATTTTTTTTCCTGTTGTCAAGCACATCTACAACAAGAACAACTTAATCCTTAGGTACCCAAATGGACTTGAGTCCTTTTTTGTTAGAGTAAAAGGTATTGAATGCTCTTCTTTTAGGAAGGTGTCTACACTTGGATGTTACATGTCTAGATTTGCCACAAAAATAACAAACATTTATAAACTCATCATGAACATATTTCTTCCCCGTATCCATGATTAGATTTGTCATGAGGATTCCTATTATACTTTAAAAGTTTGTACAAGTTTTCAGATCCTCCAACAAATTTGGACAAATTCTTCTTTAAAGTATCAATTCCATCATGAAGTTTCACAACATCATAAGGTTGATCTTTTAAAGCCGAGTCTGCTTCAAAATTCAAAAGCTTTGCATTCAGGTTTTTAATTTCCTTTTTGCATGTTTCATTCTCTAGGAATAACTTATTTTGTTCTCCTTGTAGAATGTCATAAGCATGGTAGGCTTGAGCAACATTATTCCATAGATCACGTTTGTCAACACTCAAAGCTTCACGTTTATCAGACTAATCTTTAAAGCTATTTTGTAAGACCTTGTGTTTTTCATATAAGTCTTTAAAGTTTTTCTTTAAAAATTCATGTTCTTGGGAAAGTTCTTTGAAATTTTTCTTTAAAACTTTTATAAGCTTTTCAGAAAATGGAAGAGTTAAAAAAAATTCATGATAGGGCTCCTATAGAGAGTTTAGGTCATTGAAATCTACCTCTTCTTATTTTGCTTCTGAGACTTCAAAGATAGTATCAACCATTAGACATATGTTTGCTTGTTCTTCTTCTTCATCATCATCTTCTCCTAATGATGTATCGTCAAGGTCCTTCTATATGGACATAAGACCTTTCTTTCCCTTTTTCTTGCCGAATAACTTTTTCTTCTTATCTTTGTTCTTCTTAAGGTCAGTGCACTCAAATTTGAAGTGTCTAGGCTTCTTGCACTCATAGCTGATGATTGAACTCTTGTCCTTCTCTTTTTTATTTTTTTGTAAAATTTATTGTTTTAGCTTTTCCATATGGATAAACCTTTCTTTTTCCACATAGCACATATCCTTTTTGAGATAAAGGAAAACTCATTATCTAAATCTTCTTCTTCTTAATGTTATTCAGAAGACTCATCCAACTTGAGTGCTTTGGATGATGATGCCTTTTTGGGCTTTTGGACAGTGAGAATCAGAGACTGCCCTTTCTTGGTTTCTCCATCTCGTTGGAGTTCTATGTTATGCACCTTTAGGATTCCAACAAGCTCCTCCAGAGAGAGGTTTTCCAAATTCTTTGAAGCTCTTAGTGCTATAACTTATGGTTTCTAAGGCTTAGGCAAACTTCTCAAGATTTTGTCAATATGATCAAAATTATCATAAGGTATGCCTTATAGATCTGAGCTCGGTTTGGAAACATCCAAACATACTTTGTATGCTTTCATTTTCCTTCATACTAAACATATTATAGTGCCTAGTATGTAAATTGAGTTTGTTACATTTTACCTCATTGGAACTCTCATACGTTGTCATTTGCTTAACACTTTTGAAGATGTGGGAAGGTAATATAGGCATTTTAAAACGTTTAGAGGTGCAGGAAGCAAAAAATGGGGTGCATGAAACAATTTCCTTAACCCATGCCTTTCTTGGCTTTTCCATACCAAATATCTGTGGTGTTGTCCAACCGCCATACGCTCCCACGTGTGTGGGCTCCATCTTGCTCATGTCACGTGATTTCCTTTTCTTTTTCAGCATTTTATCACTGAGAAATTCTCAAATAATTAATATATTGAAAATATAAACAGAAAAGATCCAAAAAGAGACGCACCATAAGTTTTTTTTTATCATAAGTTGAATAGTTCTTTGTTGAACTTATAAAAAATAAAAATAAACTAAAAAAAAGTTGCCAAACTTGTTGGTTAAGTAAACTGACAAATGTCATCTAAAAAAAAGTAAAGTAACAAATGTAATCGCGTAATGCATATAGCATAGATTCCAAATCTTATATTCCAATCCACGGAACTTTCGGCGAATTTTTTACTTAACCTATATGAACATTACATTACGTTATTTACAACTATTAATAAAACCATCCACATTGCACCGACTCATTGTAGTTGTTTTTCTATAGAACCAGCGTGACAACGCTCATTTTTACTTCTTTTTTTTTTAATACAAGCAACTCTAAACAATAAATATATATAATTGAGCAACTCTTTGTTGTTTCCAATAGGTTTTCTTTGTCATTATATTTTATTAATAATTTCTTTATTAATTTATAATTATATTATTTATAAATTAATTAAACTTTTAAAATTGAGAAAAATTTAGTGCATTACTATGTTAAATATTTTTGGTGAATGTTAAAAAAATTAAAAATTAAAAATCCATTACTATCCAGCCGTTGAAATATTGCAAAAAATATATCCCTTAGTAAAAACACAAATTACAAATTTCAACCGTTGTAATATTTCTATTATTATTCAACTTGAAATAATATTTTGCAACACAAATATATTTGTTATACATATTAAAACAATATTTTGCACCTTTTTTCTTTAGTTTTTTTTAAGGGAAAGCAATGTTGCTTTGAGAAGCAACAGTTGCCTCGCGCGCAAAGTTTATTGACCTACAACATCCGGAGATGCTACTGAAGCATGTTGCTTCTGTCTTACAATTGCTTCCCGGGCGTACTGATGCAGTTGCTCCAAGGAAATTATCCCATTTTGTGTATATATTTGTTATTTTTTATTTACCTTTAATTATTTTTAAAAATCATTTATAATCATAAATAATTACTATTTAATAACTTTTCTAACATTATTATAATTACATCTAACTTAAAATAAAGACAGATAAGACACAATGTATAGGGTGTCTGTTTTTCAATTAGTTATACTAAAACTAGAATATGTGGATGTGGTGTTGAAGAGTCATGTGTAACACTGAATTAAAATATATATTATTAATTTACATTGATATGGCTTAAAAATATTTGAGAATGTTAACATGCTAGACTTTCACAGATCTACTACTCTGACTTTGCAAAAGTTGAATTCGACCCTAAGATAATTCATTATTTGTTAATTCATATTTAATTTTAGCATAAAATTTCTCTTAGATTAACAACAAAGACAGATACAGAAATTAAGCAAAGGAGGAATAAAAGACTATTTTTTTAAACTATAATATTAAATTCTAAGTGTATTATTGTACACTATTTTTCAATTTAGATAAAATATAAATTTAAATTAAAAATTATATAAAAGAAAAATATCACTATTCTAAAAAAAAATCAAGGAATAATAAAGTAGAATGGGAGATATTATTATTGTAAAGAATGAAGGTTTTATTTTATTATATAAGAATAAATGAAAGTAATAAAATTTGTAAAATTAAGAAGTAAATTACAATTTTTAATTGTGTGAATCAATTATTAAAATGAAATGATCGGTTAATATTTAAAGTTATAAATTATAAACTCCTTGACATAGAAATTTTTTATTTTAACAAATTATATAAACTTGAGTAGTAATATTTGAAAAAAAAAGTAAAAACAAAATGTGAAATTCTTAATATAAAAAAAATCACATGGTTCATTGAGGTGTGCAACAAATTGAAATTTGAAAGTCTTTACTCTTAAGAAGGAAAGACTCAAATTTAACATATAATAATTAATTAAATTAAGATTTTAATGATAATGTACTAATAATATAAAATAATTAAAAAATGATATGATCATAAAAATAATTTTGTATAAATCAATTAACTTATCATATATATATATATATATATATATATTGATTTGTGATTGGATGTAATGCAAAAATATTTTACATGCATAGTCATTTTTCTCTTAAATTATATATAAATTATAGTATTATATAATTTTTTATAAAAAATATGCACAATGAAATTTTTAGAATTTCAGGGTGGTGGGTCCTTAAAAAAAAGAAAGAAAGAACTTCAGGGCGGGGTCCCTGTATCTTTTCCTACTTGATGGTTTTCCAAGCTTGTAACCTTTCTTGAATTTGTATTAATAATTAAGTTTCTATTAAAAAAGCAGTCAAATTTCTCCAAACTAATAGGGATGATGGATGATGGTGAATAATTATTAAGTTCAAATCATTAAATATTTATTCAAGTTCATTTGTTTTAATGATTAAATAAGTTTAAATGTATACTTGAAATATGTTCAAACCTTATAGGTTTGATATTAAAAGATTGTGAATCACTATTTTGGTAACACAGACTATATTTAGTAAGAATTTTGAGGAGCTTGTAAACATAAATATATAATGTTATAATTTATATATAGTCATGTTCGAGTTTTAAAATAAATGAACTATATAGGTAAGACTCAAATAAACTTATTTCAAGTATACTCTTTATAGGTTTGAACATAGTTCGAGTTTTAAAAGCTTGTGAACCACTCTTTTGAAATATAGCTTTAAATGTTATTATTTAAATATTATATATAATCATGATCGACTAGTTTGATATTAAACCTTAAAGGTAAGACTCATATAAAATTTGGTTAAAGTTTTAAATTTTCTAGACATGTTCTAATAATCATGTTCTAGTTCTTATGTTGTATATAGAAAATACATATTTTGAGAGAGAACAAACTTAGTTTGATAAATGTGCTTATCTGCTTGAAAAGATCCTTAAAAGGCCTTTTTTTTTTAACACGACTTCAAAAGAACTATTGGAAAAAATAAGGAAAAGGAAAAAAAAAACAACATATTTTACCTTTTTGAAAGGATTAGAATGGATGGGGAAAAGGCAAAGTGATCATATATTTTCATTTATCATGATGTTATTAATGTACGATTTTCGTCGTATAATTTTTTAAATATTTTTATTGTTCTAAATTAATATAAGTGAAATATTTATTGACATGACTGATAACTAATTTTTTGCTAAAATTTTGATTAGATAGTTACCTTCAGTGAAATCTCATTTTTTAATTATGTTTTTTTTAAAAAAATATATAAAAAGTCTAAAAACATCAATTATGACATTCGAGCCTAATTCTACTTATCAAACCATAACGTTAGTAGGTTTTTTTTTTTCAATACTTAATTATAATATCATCAAGATCATTCTTCAAAAACAATATATGTTATTTTATCAACAAAAAATATATCTAGAAATAGAAAAAAATTAGAAGATTTTTTTTTTCATTGGCTTAAATAATCTTTTGATCCCAGTAAAATAAGATTTTGGGTAAATTATACTTTTAGTACCCAAATTTTTTTTAAATTTATGGTTTTGGTTCTTAAACTTTGTAGAGATGGGTAAACATCTCAAACTTTTTTCATATGATGTTCTTGTCAATTTTGACTATTAAGTGATGACGTGACATTATTTATTTTGATTATGTTTTCTGGCGGTTTTAAATTACAAAGAATTGTTTGGATAACTTGTTTGAAAGGTCTTAAACATATTATAGTTGCTAAAAGCGGCCAAAAAATGTTATATTCAAATTCAAGTTCAAATCAAAACACAATTCAAAATTTTACAACAGAACCAATCCACGATGATATGGATCATGATCATCATATGTATCTACTAATCACAATGACTTTGACCAAAAAATGTAAAAATTTATTAATATTATATATATATATATATATATATATAAATGTTTGTGATTTAAGAATAGGAAGAGAGTGAAATACAGGACACACAATCTTGAGGAGGAGGCTATGGGCATGTGATAGGTGATCCATGATGTAACATCCCAAATTTATAGACTTTAGTAGTAAATAATAAAAAGACTCTTTTATGAAAATAGTCTTTACATTTAATAGTCAAAGGATACACTTAAGCATTATTAATATTAAATACCCTATATTAGGATTTGACAAGAATATATAGGATAATATGATCCAGATGACGAACCAAGACCCAAGGTGGGCTAAGACCCACAAAGACCAACACACACCCATGTTTTAAATAGAAAAAAGAAGAGCAAGTTAGAGGAAGAGAGAGAAAAGAAAGAAAGTTAGAGAGAAGAAGGAAGAAGAGGACGAAGGAAAGAAGAGCAGAGATCCAAGCCCCAATACCTTAGAGCTCATATCCGAGACCCCCAAAGTGAATGTTTCCTTCCTTTGTCTTCCTCATCCCTCCATGGTTGTTGATTTTGTGATTTTCCCTTTGATCCCTAAGTGTACTTTTGATGGGATTTTGAGAGATTGATATGTTGTTTAGGTTGTATTTTGTAATAGAAGTATTATGTAAGTGAATCGTATGCTTGGGTTGCATGGGAGGCTATAATGACCCTGAGACCTGGAGCGGGTGGCGCGGTGGTCCGCGCGGTTAGCGCCAGGGTCCTTAAACAGAAAAAGCATGCCTGGCATGTGGCGCGGGTAGCGCCGGGACTGGCGCGGGTAGCGCCAGAGCTTCTGGAGTCCGACGCTGGTGGCGCCAGAGCAGCGCGAGTCGCGCGACAAGTGTTCTGGAAAGTGAGTTTTCTCTGGAAACTCACGCGGACAGCGCCAGTGTGGCGCTGGAGGCGCCATTGTTTTAAGGCCAGTGCGGTCAGCGCCGTGGGTGGCGCGAGTCGCGCCACAAGTGGCCTGGAAGATCAATTTCCTCTGGAATCCGGCGCGGTCAGCGCCAGGGTTGGCGCGGTTGGCGCCACAGGTTTTGAAAAGTGTGGCGCGGTCAGCGCCAGGTGTGGCGCGGTTGGCGCCATGAGCTTTAAGTGTGGCGCGGTTAGCGCGGGGCGTGGCGCGGTCAGCGCGGGACGTCTGACAGAGTTGGTATAAAAGGATTGGTCGCGATTTTGGGGGAGAAAACCTTCATCTTCTTCCCTAGGACGCCCCAGCAGCCATTGTTGAAGCTCCAAGCTTCATTCTTGCTCTATTGTTCACCAAATCAAGTCCCTTAAACACCTAAATTGATGGAAAACACCTAGTGAGCTTGAATCTTTCATCCATTTTCCTTGAAAAGCCCCAAATTGGAGAATCCCTTTCTCTAGGGAAGTTCTTGAAACTTGAGTTCGGCGAGGAACGGCGACAAATCGTGAGTACCCAAGCTAGGGGAAGTTGCTATTGGGCTTTCCTT
>PYAF01003203.1:59914-86614 GCA_007407185.1 Glycine tomentella
AGCGGACAGATCCCAAGGCAAGAAGCCTATGCAGGGATAGCGCTGGATAGACACCTTAGGCTAGATGATATGAGCTTGTGGCTCAGATGTTTTGTATTAGCCTTTGGTTTTGGTTTTGTTGTACCCTGAGGGGAATTTTATGCACAGTTTTGTACTGGTACAGAAACTTATGTATAGACACCATATTATAATGTAAAGCATGTATGCTTATGGCATTTGTTGATGTCTTTTGTTATATTGCTTCCAAAACTGCTAATCTCTGATGTATTGTCTGATAATGACTGTTTAAGCGTGGTAATGACCCCGGTGAGGGTAAGGGGTGTTACAGGAGGCCATGGATGACCAAAGGAAGAAAATTAGTAAAATTTCAATCTGCAGCGCAAGGCTTAGCCTCAACAATGAAAAATAGAGTTTTAGCTTAAGTAGTCTTGAGGCTTTCGAGGCTTAGCCTCAGCGATGTGTAACACCTCAAGTTTCGAGTACTAGGAATATACCACAAGGAGAATCCTTATTAGGACCTTTATGTTATACTTTTCTATAAATTCCTGTGTTGTTATGGTTTGCGATGATATTATATTGGTGTGGATATTATATTATTATTATTATTATTATTATTTTTATTTTTCTTTATCATATTATAGTTTTGTGTGATTGTTATACAATTATGCTAGTGTTATAATTATTATATTTGATGTTATAAGAGTTTTAGATTAAGTTCTTATAATTAGAATGTTTGAAAATTTGTCCAAGGTTAGTGTTAGTTTTATGATGAAAATCCTAGAAAGACTATGTCGTATCTTGAGTTCTAGTTGTTTGTTTGAGGTGTTGTTTGTGTCATTGGAAAGCTTGCTGAAAAAACTATAATTTATCCCAACACCTTGTAAACCAAAATAGGCTTCTATCTTAGAATGTTTGAAAATTTGTCTATGTTTAGTGTTAGTTTTATGATGAAAATCCTAGAAAGACCACATTGTATCTTGAGTTCTAATTGTCCGTTTGAGGTGTTGTTTGCATCATTAGAAAGCTTGCTGAAAAAATTACAATTCATCCCTACTCCTTGTAAACCAAAATAGGCTTCTATCTTAGAGAAAATTGACTCCAAAGTTGTCCATTTGATCATGAAAACCACCTTAAGTCCCACATCATGCAAAGTAACCTCATGATCCTTTTCTTCCCCTATATATAGAGAAGACCATCAAGCCTTAGGAGCACCACAAAATAGAGTGGGCTTAGCATTAAGCGTGGATTCCCTCATTGTTAATATTTGTATCTTCCCCTTAGAGTTTTCAAACATAGGGCATATAGGCAACGTGGGGTTGTGTTTTAAATCACACCCATGTTTTAGCCTTAGTTAAGAGTTTGGGGGATTGTGGTGGACGACACCACCAGTTTCGTGAGGGTTAGTGGAAGTTTGTCTTTATATTTTCCAGGTGAGTGTTTCCCCCTATCCTTTCTAAGTTATTTTCTTCTTTAGTTTTTTGTGAAAGTAATTTATCTTATCTTAAGAACTAGATATCTTATCTTTCAGTTCAGGAGAATGACATGAAAACAAAGAGATGTAAAGAGAATAACCAAAAACATGATATTAATGTGAAAAATGAGTTAGAAAGATGACCGAATTAGGATTGGGTGTCTTCATAAGAAATGTATCCCTATATGTTAGCTAACAAATGACATTTTTTCACTTAATTTTTACTTTTGGATCTCTCTATAGAGAACAATTAGTGAGCAAATGTCAAGCTGTCAGGATTGTGCAATCATTTTGTGTTCTTCCTAATTTTAGGCATAGTAGAACATCAAACTAACTTTTGAGGTAAAAATAGAAGTTGTAGATAATTGTCTTGTCTTTCGAACAAGATAGGAATAAGCTTTATTGAGTTATTATAACTCCAAATATATCATGTACACCGTACAAAGGTCGTAGGAGTGTAAAGTAAATAAAGGCAGTAATACCCCAAGAACTTAAGAAATGGTATACGAACTATAAGTGTTAATAGATAATTGCTATAATAGGAAAATGATATAGAATTTGGATGGATTGAATATTGTACCACTTAATCAAGTGTGCTTAAGGATGATTGTGATTGAATTATGTTTGGGAACATTGTTCCTTTTGACTATGGACATGATTTTATGTATATTGAAATGAGTGTGACATGTAATGTGTGATTCTTATGTGTATGAGATGTCAGTGCCATGGTGCATGAGTAAGAGTTGAAATGTTTAGAGAATGTAGTCCATGTGGGATAGGATTCTCCATGTGATGTAACCATGTGCATCCTATGTGATCATGCATCATAAATGTGCATATGTTTTTAAGACAGGGGATGTGGTCGAGCTTAACTGGGGAGGAGATGAATGAGTTGAAGTATGACTTTGTCCTTGGGGAGTATCTAATTTGGAATCTCTGTTTGGCTCATGTTGATGCCATGGGTTGGAGTATCCTTGCAAGACTCGGTAACCCTAACACGTCACTGACAGTCTTGTATCGGTGAAAGTGTGCTGATGGAATCATGAGTGTTCGTTACTACATGTTTTCTTAAGCTTTTTTCGCAAATGTTTTATTTGAACCACATGCATATGAGAAAAGAGAAATCAACATCGTATTGCATATTTGCATTTTTGTAAATTGTCTAACTTGTGTGGTTTATGAAGTGGATGTCATGTGTGACTTGTGTTGTACTTATGTTATGTGTGAATGATTTTATCCATAATTTTAATAATGTATAGGTATATATATGTTAAACTGTTGTGGTGACTTGTAACAGGATGAGATGTAGCTCTTTAAGGGCATGATGAGAGATATATCTAGAATGACACTATGTGAGTATAGGCTAGAACAAATATTATCTTTGAGCCTAGATTGACGTAAGGTCAGTGTTTGTGAGTAAAATTCGAGTAAGGAAAGTGGAGTTACTGTAAGAGAGAGAGAGAGAGAAAAAAGATAGTTGTAAAATTAAGTAACTTACAGTTTAAAGAATGAATCTCAAGATATTAGCAAAAATGAACTAGGGTAGTAAACAATTACAAGGGATAAGTTAGAGAAAAGTTTTATGATCAAAGGATGTAGACTTAACCTTAGAAATGTTAGGGTTTGATAAAGACTCAGTGAAAGTAAAGCCATGAGAGACAAACGATTGAGTTGTTCTGGTAGGGGAGTCCAATCCAGGCTTAGAGTCCCTTAAGCACTCACTGAGACATTATGTCTCACCCCTTTAAGTTCCTTTCTTTTTAAGAAACATGTAATGAAGCGTGTTGTAGAGTATGGAGCCTCATTGTGAAAGATGTAACTTAGTTATTTTATAATTTATGTATTTTCTTATATGTTGTATGATGTGAATGTTACAAGAAATAAGTTTTATTTATTTTACATATGGATTTAAGTTGCAACGTTTATATGTTAGCTTCTGCATGATAACATCATATAAATGTTTTTTAATTTTTACGTTCTAGAAAAATAAGCATAATTACGATAATACTCTTAGGGTGTTACACAATGCATAATAGAGTTTTAGCTTCAAGGGGCTTTATGCTTAGCCTGGAAGTTTTTAGGCTTAGCCTAAGTGGTGCAAAATATATTTTAGCTCCAGGGAACTTGAGGCTAAGCCTAAGAAGTATAGAATTGAGGTTTTAGTTCTAGGGATGTTAGGCTAAGCGTGGAAACACACTAGGATAAGCTTGTCACCTCTATATGGGGTTTAAAGTTATGCGTGAGGTTGTGTAAGAGGCTTATGCATGTTTATATCACTACCTTGAATATATGATCTTTGAATACTTGTTGTTGCTCAGTTTCCTCATGTTACCTTGATGTTTTGTGATGTTATGCTTGCACCCTTGTTGCAATCATGTAGTTGTTGTGTATGCCTAGAATTGTATGTCACGATAAACCCTTTTGATAAAATTCAGCTAAAGTACATAAGACTATACCTATGCCTCTTAGTAAAAAAGTAGGGACTTTCTGTTAAGTTTCAGAAAAGGTTTTTAAGCAAAGTTTACAGCTTCATGAAAAGTTTTAGAAAAAGAGTATCCCTTTAGTGACATAGGGTAGATCATTCCTCAATACCAATCATGTTCGAGAGGCACACGCTCAGCATACAACGATGTGCAAAAGGGTTAAGGATCCTGTTTGTCACCAAGGAGAAATGTATTTTTGAAAAGCTTACGAAACAGATTCTTTATAAAAAAATTTTTATGAAAGAGTTTCAAAGAGAAAGTTAGTAAAAGAAAAGGGCTAAGAGGCCCCCTAGAGGTGAGTGACGGGGACTGTGACCTTGACACCCACGATGGAAAACAACCATCTTCATAAGGAAGAGGAATGGGTCCTTCATAAAGAACGACAAACCAGGTGGTTGCTCCTTATAATGGATATGATAGTCCGCCCACTTGGACTATTGAGTTAATTAAAGTTCATAGCAAGAAGGATGCTTCTTATTGGCTAGAGTTTAGTTGAGTAATGAAAAATGCAGTGAAAGTAAAACCTAATTATAAAAATAATACAAACCATACAGTTGCAGAAACAAACTAGGAAATGTTGATGTGCATGATGTATGAGTGTTTTTATACTTTTTTATATGAAGAGTCATGAACCTAGTTGTTAGATGAGTGATGTAAGGTATATCTATAAATTAGATGATGACGTGTGTAGTTGGAAAATACCCTTAGAGGTAGGAGAAGGTTATACCTATAGAAAGTTAATGTAAGCTACCTAGAGAGGTATGCGAGAGGTTATGCCTCACAATGAGATGTGATGTAAGCCTAAGCTTGGCAAGTTAGATTAAAGGAAATGTTATGCACATTCTCATCCAATGATATAGTGAAGTGAGACCTTAGTGAGTGGTCAAGAGTAATAGAATGATGTTTAGGTGCCTTAATGCCCTAGTGGCCTTAGATTTGGCATATGAGGCCAACTCTATGTGCCTAAGTAAAAGTTAAAGTGTAGTCTAAGGTAAAGAAATTATGATGAAAATTTATGTTTGAATGTGAGAATTAAGAAAAGATTAGAGAAGCCAAGAGAGGTAGGAATAGGATCTCTAGAATATAGAGCCAGCCTAGAGTCCTAGAGCAGTCACTAAGACATTATGTCTCATCTCTTTAGCTTTTATGTTTTTACAGGTTAGAATATGGATGTCTCCTGGAAAAGCTTAGACCTTGGAGTTGTTTGCTTGGAGGAAGACTAGTAGAGTTTGTGGTTCCCAATGCATAGGATTTCATTTTATGTTATGTATCTTCCTTATGCTTTGTAAGGCACTTTAGTGCCAAGAACTTCACATTAAATTTAATCATGTAAATAAGTTTTAGTTTTAGTTTTTGCATAGTTAAACTTTGATGTACTTATATACTAAGTTTTTATGATTTAGTAATATAAGGAGACAAAAGGTATATATTCTCTAGGATGTTACACATGAAGGAGACGAAGAGCGGTGTTACACATGAAGGAGACGAAGAGCGTGTGGTAGTCACACGCTTGATAAACGACCATGAAAAGCTTGGAGGTTTGCACTTCATTTGTTCCTCTCTTTCCTTGATCTTTCTAAGCTCCTCAATATGCTTTTTCAGCTTGCTCTCTGCCCACGCCACCACTGCCTCGTGGTTTCACCATCGCAGGATATGATACTTCTTCCTCCTACTCTACTCATCATCCTCTACGCCACATTTCCCTTCCTATGTGTGAAACCAGATATGGACCTAGATTTGGAACCCATGCAAACTCCAATGGTGGTTGTGACACTATATCTAACTGACAATAGTGATAAGACCACAGGGGAAGAAGATTTGACTGGCGACGATAACTTGACCTCTCTTATGACCTTTGCTTCTCTTGAGCATGACCTTAAACAAGATTCACTATGAGGCACTTTCAAAACTTGTGAAATCTCATATTGGAGTTTGAAGGGGTTACTCTAGTTGATGACAATGATGAAAGGTTGTTGTTACCTTATTTTTTTGTTTCGAATCTTTTGCTAAGATTTGAGGTTCATGTTAGCAAGGGTTGAATTTGTTTGTTCCATGTTCAAGATGTGAATTCGTTGAAGTAGTCTATTTTTTAAAGTTCTTGCAATTTAATCTTTCAAAAACATTTTGTCAAACCAATTTCTAGCTGTTTAAAATTGTTTTGTAATCAAAATAATAAAATAATAATAAAAACAATGTCATGTCATCACTTAACTACCAAAACGGATGAAAACATAGAATGAAAATAAAGTTCGAGGTCGTTGATTAGTCTCCACAAAGTTTAAGGACTAAAACCATATATGTCAAAAAGTTTGGGGACTAAACATAGTTTACCCTAAGACTTTTTATTTATTTTAGTCCTTTAATTGTTTTTGGTATTAGTCCTTTAGAGATTTTTTTTATTCTTTGCTATCAAGTAACAACATTAAATCATGACATACCAAGGATGTTAACAACCTATTAATTTATCACATCATTAAGGAGTCTGATAGAGTAATCATATATTTTGTTTGTAAACTGTGTTCTTAAATCCCTCATAAACTAGTCTAACATTATCAATTGTTTCAAATATAGGAGGATTTAAAACACAATTTACCAAAAAAATTATAATGCTAGTATATAAGACTTTTTGATTATGTGACAAGTTAATGAATTGTCAACATTATTGTTATATAATTATTTAGCATTGTTACTTGACAACAATGACTTAAGCAAAAAAAAATAAAAAATTAAACAACTCAAATAAAAAAAAAGTCTTTAAAGAAGTAAAATAAAAAAATATTATTTTAACGATTTTCATTTCTCCTTTCTTTTAGATCATCTCACTTTCTTTTTCCAAAATACTAGGCAAAACCTAAAGATGCATTGTCTTCTTTCTATTTCCTTTTACGTTTTAACTTTTTTTTCCTAAAATAATTGATGTTTTAAATTTTAAAGTCTAATTAATATATATTTTTCTTCCAAATACTCTTATTTAATTCTCACGGTTAGTGATACAAACATAAAAAATCAAGGTATTAAATAGAGATATTTCAGTTCAAATATAACAATATTTTAGTTTTATTAAATATTTCTTAATTCATCTATAATGACTTTAAACATTAAAAGAAATGAGAAGGAGAAAGTATGTCTTAGGAGAAGTGGGGACTATAACACAAGAAAATAATGATTTTATAAGAGGGCAAAAAATAGAAGAGTAATTTAATTGTGAATTGAGCTTCTCATATATTATTGGTCCAATTCTCATTAAAAAAAATAATGTAAAATCTAACGTGGCAAAATTATTTGTAGTTAAAAGATACTCTCACTTATTTACCCTCCCCCCTCCAGAAAAAAAAAAAAAAAAAAAAAGATCTTTAACTATTTAACATCCTTGTTTCCGTGGAGTGTGGAACTAATTCCCAATATTTAACGCACAGCCACTTGCTTTTTAGGATTATCCAAAGCACACATACTTTACATGATAGCTTATGTCATGTAATCATTCAAAAACAAAAAAAGCTTGTCATGTTAATTGAAGAAAGACTAAACTCACCTCTATTATAATGTTGCCTCTATTATAATGTTGTCAATCGAATACAATTAATGCTTAATAATATTGTAATTATACTGACCTTTTTCTTTTCCTTACTTGACTTTATATCTGTGACAAATGGAGAACGAATGTCACAAAGATGATGTAATGAGTGGCTATATATAAAGTTTATTAAGTGAATATTAGGAGAAACGAGAATAATAAATATAGATAATTTAATTATATTAAAATAGTTAACATTAAAAATAATACATATCATTTAAAATAATTATTAAGTAATTTATAAATTTGATCAAATATAAATACGTATATTTATAATTTAAATTTATAATTCCTATATTCTTAAAATAAAAAAATGTTACCTTTATATATCCATATATATATATATATATAATCATAACATGGATTGGGAATGAAAACATAATTATAAATAATAAAAAATTGAAGGAGGAAAAATACAATGATACACTTTGTGAGACACCAACTGCCATGAATGACGTTTCATTAAATATTGCCAAAATGTAAAAAAATAAAAACCAAAACAAACTGATGGATATGGCATAAAGGTCAACACGTGTTATGTGTGTGCCACTTCACACTAAGGTTGTCCTAAAGCAAAGGATTAATTCATTATAAAACTCACATGATGGGACCCATTAACGATTCTTTTAAATTTTGTATTTTTTTTCCTTCAAGAATTTAGAGAATTAATTAAAAACAGAGTGACAGAAAAAAGAAAAAAAAAAAAAAAAGATGAAGAATTCCCCAGCCATATTCCATTGCAAATTCAGACAACAAAATTTGACGTTATCTCATATATGATCTTTTGCTTTTTTCTCCTTCTCATTTGTGGCGTTTACGTCAAGGGTGTGAAAGAAAATCTAACACTTTTCCAAAGGGACCAAGGAACAACATAGCATTAACAATAACATGGTTTGGTTTTCTTCCATTCCTCACATTTCAGACTTTCATGCTCTCTCTTGGTGTCTGGATTTCCTTGCCAAAGTTTGAACCTTTTTCCTCAGAATTTGACACCCAGATAAGTCTTTCTACATTACCAAATTCTGGGTCTTTCGCTCTCTTTCTACAACCCTTTTTGTGATAAAACCAAAGGGAAATTTCCTTCACCTGCAAATCTGAGTTGGGTTGTCCTTGTCTCCTCTCTGAGTTGGGATTTGTGTCAGCAGAAACAAATCCTGATTTGGAGAGAAGGGTGGTGTTACATTTGTATTGAAAGTGTTGAGATTCCCTGAATCCAAGCCAATTTGACAAGAGGATAACCCAGTTGATTTTTCAGTAATTCAACTTTGAGGTTTTGAGCTTGTTTTCTTATAGCTTCTGCCACTATTGTTTATCTTGGTTATGTTGTTCTTGTATCAATCTGATTGTTGTATCTTTTACATTATTTCCTTCTGTTATGTTCATAGGCGTGTGTGAAGCTCTTTCCTACTAAATTGTCTTTTTAAATGGAGGAGGGCTTTGTGTTTGTGTTTGTGTTTGTGATTGGATTGGTTATCTTGTGAGTGCAATTGATTCATTGAAAGAAAGAAAAGGAAAAAAAACATCTTTTTCTTATGTTGTTGAGTGGATTGAACAGTGAGTGTTGTGGGCTAGGAGGAGTGGTGTCTTTGATTAGTTTCTTTAGTCCGTTGGATTGTTTGGTTCAAAATGGGGAAGAAAAAGAAGCAGGTAGGAGAAACAAGTGAAGATAGAGGAAATCATAAGAAAGTTGAAGATAAAAGCCCCAAATCATATGACAATGATACCCTAGCATTTATATCAATGGCTGAAGAGTTGAAGGATGAAGGAAACAAGTTTTTCCAAAAGCGGGATGCTGAAGGAGCTTTGGTAAAATATGAGAAGGCACTCAAATTGCTTCCAAGGAATCATGTAGATGTTTCGTATCTGCGGAGTAACATGGCTGCGTGCTACATGCAGATGGGACTCGGTCAGTATCCTAGAGCAATCCATGAATGCAATTTGGCTCTTGAAGTATCGCCAAAATATAGTAAAGCTCTGATGAAGAGGGCCAGGTGCTATGAGGCTTTAAATAGGCTGGATTTAGCGCTAAAAGATCTTAGTACTGTTTTGAAGATAGAGCCAAATAATATCATGGCATTGGAGGTCTTGCGTAAGGTGAAGGATGCCCTTGAAGATAGGGGATTAATAGTAAATGATACAGAAATTGAGTTGCCTCCAGATTATGTTGAACCTCCTTCTTTGCCTCTGGAAAAAGTAGTGAAACAAAATACACACAAGAAGAAGAGAAACAAAGAGAAGGTGAAGGGTTATGATAAAATTGAAGAAAAGCAAGCTGAGGAGAAATTGGAAGAGAAGAAAGCTGAGGACAGCATTGTAGTAAAGAAGGCCGGGGGCAGTCTGAAAGAGAAGAAGGCTAACAAATCTAAAAAGAAGAAGGCCAAGGAAAGAATTGATGAGAAGAAGGATGATGTTAAGGAGGTTATTGAGGAAAAAAGTAATGGTAGAAGTGAAGATATACCTAAGAAAACAGCAAAACTTATTTTTGGTGAGGATATAAGATGGGCTGAATTGCCACTTAATTGCAGCCTCCTTCAGCTGAGAGAAGTTATTTGTGACCGTTTCCCTAGACTAGGAGCAGTTCTTGTCAAATATAGGGACCAAGAGGGTGATCTGGTTACTATCACTTCTGATGAAGAATTAAGGTGGGCTGAAACTGGATCGCAGGGTTCTATCCGGCTGTACATAGTGGAAGCTAATCCTGATCACGATCCATTATTTGAGAAATTTAATGTGAAGAATGGAGAAAAGGTTAACATTGATAGTTCTCCTGTGAATGGTTCTGTGGTGAAAGCGAAGGACATTATTAGCTCATCATGCATTGAGGACTGGATAATTCAGTTTGCACAACTGTTCAAGAACAATGTTGGATTTGAATCTGACAGATATTTAGATTTTCATGAATTTGGGATGAAGCTCTATTCAGAGGCTGTTGAGGAGACAATTACAAGTGACGAAGCACAAGGCATATTTGACATTGCTGGTGGTAAGTTCCAAGAGATGGCAGCTCTAGCATTGTTCAACTGGGGAAATGTGCATATGTCCAGGGCAAGGAAGAAAGTATATTTTACAGAAGATTCTTCTAAAGAGCATATGCATGAACAAATCAAAAGTTCATATGAATGGGCGCAGAAAGAATATGCAAAAGCTAGGGAAAAATATGAAACAGCCATTGATATTAAGCCAGATTTTTATGAAGGCTTCCTGGCTCTAGGACAGCAGCAGTTTGAGCAAGCAAAACTTTCTTGGGATTATGCACTATGTAGTAATGTAGACTTAGCAACATGGCCCTCCACTGAGGTTCTTCAGCTTTACAACAGTGCCGAGGAAAATATGGAGAAAGGAATGCTGATATGGGAAGAATCAGGAGGGCAACAATTGAGTAAAACCTTTGATCCCAAGGATATTGGATTACATCTGCAGAACATGGGATTGGATGGGCTATTCAAAAATATGTCGTCAGATGAACTTGCTGCACAGGTGGAAAATATGAAGTCTCAAATAAATCTTTTGTGGGGTACCATGCTATATGAACGCTCGATAGTGGAATTCAAATTAGGGCTTCCGGTATGGCATGAAAGTTTGGAAGTTGCAGCTAAGAAGTTTGAACTTGCTGGAGCTTCTGCAACAGATATAGCTGTAATGTTGAAGAACCACTGTTCTAATAACACTGATGGTACGTTTTCTTGCCTAGTTAGGAATTCGATAGCTGAATAGATACATATCTATATATACTAACACTTTTGCCAACAGGTTTTGGATTCAAAATTGATGAAATAGTACAAGCATGGAATGATATGTATGGAGCTAAAAAGTGGCAGAAAGGTGTTTCATCATTTCGTTTGGAGCCCTTGTTTAGAAGAAGAATATCTAAAGTTTACCATGCCTTTGAGCTAGTATGAGTTGCATCTTTTTCTGCAAGTTGTTGAAGAATAACAGAGCCAACACCCACATGGGTTGCTTCTGTGCCTGAAATGCTATTTTCATCATTAGGGTAACTGAGAGTCCTATGCTATTTCTTTGATTTTAGTAGTATTAATTATCTCATTTTATTAATCTACATGTTTTGTTCTCTTTTATGTGCATTTCTGTGGAATGAGACTGAGCGCATCTTGCGGAAGTAACTTACAAATTTGAGCACTGATAAGTAACTGTAATATCGGTGTTAGATTTAGCATACATAAATTAATGTTTTTATGATCATTGCAGTAAATTAACTAGAGAATTATGCTTTAAGTTAGCTATTGATCGGCTCCTTGAATGATTGTAGTTATATTAAAAATAAAAGAGCATGTACTGCCTAGAAAATCACAATTTCTCTCGGACACTTTGTTTTGACAATTTCTATCTGTGCTCTAATCTGAATGAAGTCTTGTCATTGATTATTAATATGCAATGTGTGTTAAAGGTTTTGTTACTTTCTTGCTTAACTTTAAGAATCTCATCGGCAAACCATTTTAAAATGAACAATTTGCTCTGTATATACCCTTTCTTGGTAGAATAAACAGCTGTTGACAAAATATACAAGAGGTTTTCATATGAAGTTCCTAGCAAGGACTTCAGCAGTTCAATAAGTCTTCATGATTTTTGAACTATTACAAAATCCCATTACTCAATAAAGGATTTTAGATTGCTATATCTTAAACCGGAGGAGGATTAAATGCTGTTTGGCATAACTACTTTTGCAGAATAAAGCAGCATTTAATAGAAATTCCCCAAAAAATAAAAATTTAGTGGTAAA
Source organism: Glycine tomentella (assembly GCA_007407185.1). Taxonomy (NCBI): domain Eukaryota; kingdom Viridiplantae; phylum Streptophyta; class Magnoliopsida; order Fabales; family Fabaceae; genus Glycine; species Glycine tomentella. The sequence continues at coordinate 72,181 of PYAF01003203.1, forward strand.
AGGTACAATTAAGTCTAGAAATTAACTACTGTCAGGACTAGGTTATAAATTTATTGCCCAGGGTCAATTCTTCTGCATGGATCTTTTGAGAATAATATTTCAAAGAACTTGATACACAATTGAATCAATAGGAATTATGAGGCTGGCTGAATTGATGAAAATGAATATGTTTATGAGATGGCATGAAGCCTTTGCTTCTTCAGAGGACAGTGTGACACTTTGAATATTAGCTGCAAAGATGGTTGTTTTGAACATATATACTTTGTATGGTAATTTTTTACATTATGGTGTAGACTGTAGATGCAAATAATAAACTTTTGGCAACATCGGAATGTTTTGTAACAGCAATATATGCATGCAATTGGAGAGAAAGTGAGAAGAAATAGATCATAAATTTTCACTGTGGTGAAGTACATTATTAATTTATGGATCTAATAATCTGATATTAGCAGCTTAATATTGTGATTAAATTGTAAGATATCAATGTGCATGCATCAACAATTTTCAATTGTTATTTGAGGCATCTTTGGTAATTTGGTGATTGTTCTTTCCTTACTTAGCCTGGAGAAATAGATGACGATAAAGGTATTATGACTACAACACATTCGGGCATTTCAAGGAATGGACTATTGAGATTTTTATTTTTATGTTTTGCTGTAGATTTTCTTCCATCAAGTTAGTTGACATTATCTTATAAATGATTTTTTTCAATTTAAGTGATTGTATTTATACCTTGAATATCTAAAGTGGATTTGTATAGTTGTCATAGTTCATTGCTCTGTCACCATAGAGATCAATCATGCAGGTTTTATTTTATTGACATATTCATAGTTGAGTTTTCTTTGTTTTGGCCTTAAAATCCCATGAATATTTGTATCCTATCTGTTAGTTGATGTGTGCTATTCTACAACTCAATTGACATGCTTTGCCATGTATGCAACCTTGGGTTATGTGCATGATTCGCACTGTTTACTACTGCCTTTGCTAATAAAATATGGATTATGGTTTATCATCTTTGTTGGACTATTTTGCAGGTTTCTATGCCTACTTTCAATCGTTTGGAGTCTACACTGTACTTATAGAAAGAGACTATCTTTCATGTTGTGCGTAAATGTTCCAAGAATATAAAAGTTTGCAAGTTCCTTTACAAGTCGGGAAGATGGAGTTGCAGAAATTACCTTTTACTTACTTTCTGCCTTTACTCACATTGCCTTCCCTTTATGGTTAGATTTATAGTGGCCGGTAGGATATTAATATTATACTGAAAGAAGTTGGAGAGATTTGTTGTTTGTTTTCCTGTTTCTCTTGTTCTGTAGTTTATCCATATGTAACTACTTGTTGAATTAGTAATTCTACGTGAGGTTTCCTTGTACTAGGTTATTGAACTTACCAGTTCTACTCATTCTACTTAAAAGGTTAAAAAGAAGAGACACTTCAAAAAATTTAAAGGTATAATAGAAGATTTAAATTCACACATTCATAATTTACACTAAAAATATCTTGTGGTTACTTTAAATTTGGCACTGTAATTTTGGGTGTTTGAACTGTTAGTCAGGATTTAATTTATTTATTTGTTTCTTCCTTTAGATTTATATTTTTCATTAACATATGCTGTTTTTTACCACCACTGTGTGTGATGATTCTCTTACATCTTAAAAAGTAGTATTCATTAAGGAATTTATTTTGAAGTGTAGTTTTCAATCTGTAAACACAACAATGATGCTCATTGCAGTAACTCAACTACCCAAACAGGAGCTTGCATTCGTATTGTCAATATGGCCATGCTATTGATATGAATATGTATTCAAACATCAATTCAAAACCACGTAAAATGATCATGTTCATTCTTCTTATTGAAGCCATAATAACTATGGCACCACTTTACTTCCCCAATTTTAGTCTATTTTCACCTTCACCTGAGTGGTTTTGATATTCCTTCAACATGTCTTTCCCTTTCTTGAATTTTAAAAGATTCTTCTACAAGTTGAAATTTTATGCATATAATTATTAGGTACCACCCCGTAGAAATTTCAGTCTTTTTTTTTTTTTTTCATTTTTCCCATGTCTTTTAGTATTATATGCATAATTTCTCCGGGGTGGTACTTAATAATTATTGGTTTGTACTTTGTTGTTAAGATGTTATGTTAATATTGATTGACAAAAAGGGTTTTTTTTAGGGATCATTTGTTTAGAAAAAAGTTTTTTGTCTGAAAATTATGATTCCTAAGAATTATGAATCTTGGGAATCATGTTTCCTATGAATAAAATGTTTGGTTAACTATTAAGAATCTTTAGATAAGTTTCTTAAAAATAAAAAAGTTATACATATTTTTATTGATTATTTTGATTATTTATCACATTATATATTAATAAAGAATAACATGATGTTTTTAATGTATTAAAAGAGAAATTGAATTTGAAAAAGTAAGATTTTCTTATCTCTTTAAAAGAAAGTTTTTGTAGGAAGTTAATTAAAAACATTCTCATGAACATCCTTTTATATAGGAATATTATTTTTTTAAAGTGCATACCGAACATGTTAAATTAAATTCCTAAACAATGATTCCTTGGAAATAAAAAATTTATAACCTATCAAACACCCCTATGTGTAGATTAATATGCGGTAATGTGGCTGTAGGGGTTTGTGAATGTGTTGAGATTTGATTTTATTGTTTAATACTTACATACTCCAATGTTATTAAAAATAATGTCCAATGTCTTGAAAGGCAATTACTCAACGCAAATCATTTTTTGTTTGATACACCCCTAAAATTCTTAATATCTTATTTTTACTCTTCATCTTCTCTGCAAATCCTAGCCATTTCTCCCTCAGACCTTCATGACCATTCACCATCATACCTCACCTCCACCCAATACCATCACCGCAACAACCCAATGCCACCTCTGCACCAACCACACCAAACCTAACGACAGACCGCTACCCAATCACCCACTCCACGCGATCTACGAACCTCCATGCTGCCATATAGTTTAACTTGTAATACATACAAATACATTATGAATTGCTCAATTTGTAATACATTTTGTATTACAAATTAACCAATTTGTAATATTTAAAATATATTACGGATTAAATTCGTACTCCTTTCATTCCAGATTATATAACATTTAAGGTTTTCGCACATGTATTTAGAAATATAATTAATTTGTTAAATTTCAAAGAAAACATTAGGTAACTTTCTAATATATCCTTTATCTATCTGAATAATGACTCATTTACTCTTCCTATACTAGTACACTACTTCCACTAAGTTTTGATTAAGGAAGTCTTGGAAAAAGCATTTAATGCAACATTGGTCTTGTAAAACGATAAACATTTTGGAACAAATTTATTAAACATCATACTCCTTCGGTTCTCTTTTGTAAAAAAAAAAAAAAAAAACACACACAATTTTTTGTTCTCTTTTATAAGTAAATTTTGACTACTTTTGTTTCATTTAATGAGACTATGTTTAAAATATCCTTCATTTAATAGAGGGTTTATGTTTAATATCAAGTTTCAATAAATGGTAGTTTGGGAAAAAATTGTTTTTTAATTGAAAATTACACAGTTAATGAAATTAACTAATTTTTTCAACAAGTGTGAAATCAATTTTTTTTTGTTTATAAAAGAGAACGGATAGAGTATAATCTGAAACGAAGGGAGTAATACATTTGTATTACAAATTACTCAATCTATAGCTATATGGGAGTGGAGTGACGCAATGCCTGGAGTAATTAATAGTATTGCATTGAAAAATTAACAAGATATTTATTTTGGGATAATTTTTTTCTTCAAATATGGCACTTATTTTGGGACAAATAAAGTTTTCTTTTGGATCAAATGAGACAATTTTTTTTTTCTTCCTGTTTTTAAACATCCTGATTCTGTATTTAGCTGTTGTGGAACATTCCTTTAGTATTCTTCTTTAAACTGTTGGAAATTTCTATGAATATGGGGTATGTCTCATCAATTTTAAAATGAGTAATGCACAACCGTCTTGGGGAGCAATGGTGTCAAGCACAAATTGTCACTGAACACTAGGCATAAGATTGGGGCCGGCATTTCCCCTCCAATCCAAGCTATTTTGATTTTTTTGACCAAATCATGTTACCATAATCAACAATGAATTTAAATCTATTTCCTTTGTTCTTTAGTTAAAAATGGAACAACATTGAGTAACAAGCATTAACAGCAACACAAAACATTATTAGGGATCACAAGCAGGAAATCAACAATGTAAGCTGAAATTCTTTGTATTTCTCTGGTTCCTCTTTCCATCCCAAGGCGCCTCTTTGTCTCATCCATTGGTTTCAAGGCTCTTTTAACTTCTTTTGGTATTGGAAATGTGAGTATTAAATTGTGCCTTCAACGTGAAAATCAGGAAAATGTGGGCCACCCTCAATAGCCATGGGTTCCATGACACCTACTTTGACATGTAGAAGATTTTCTGTGGAGTAACCTTATTCTTTTATTTTCTTTTAAGAATGTTACTAACATGTTTAAGTGTTTTGAGGATTATTAAGGAGTTAAATATAAAAATTATATTTTTTTAGTAATCATATTATTGGCCCGAATTCCAAAGTATCTACCAATTTTATTAATATTAATCTCTATCGAAAAATCTAGTTTATCATCTTTAATATGTTTTTTCTAATCATTTTTTTATATTATTTACAAGTTTAAATTTGAGATATTATTTAAGAGGACTGAATTCAAATTTATTGAGATCAATGACTTGTTGGTAAATAAAAAATTATATAAAGTATTACTATTACACTGTAATTTTTATACAACCTTTATGTAATTTTTATTTAAAATCTTTTTTTTAATCAATATATAGTAATTAGCAAGATTCTTATTTTGTAGATCACATGGCTTAAAAAAGTTTGACACTTTTATATATTTAAAATTTAAATATTTAAAACATCAGGGCTTAAATAATTTTCAAGTCTTACAAACCTAGTAAGTTTTGTTTTAAATAATCTCTGTTGTGAACCTACGATAGAATAGTAACAACATAATTTACATTCGGGCAAATAAATCAAATTTATATTAATAAAATAAACTTATACCTAATTATTTTTATCTATTAAGACATTTCTTTTAATGTATGTCGCCACTTGAGTTGGCATATGTTTGTTTATGAAAAATGCCATCCTAAACATCCAGAGAGGCATAGATCCGAGATGGGTATCTTCACTTTACTGCTATGTTTGATGTTTGGTTGGATGGAAAGAAAATAGGGAAAGAAAAAAAAATTGAATTGGAAAAAAAATAAAAGGAAGGAAAAATTTAAATTTTTATCTACAAAATAACTTTTCTTTTCATTTTCTCTTCAGATAAGCAAAAAAGAAAAATTACTAATGGTATTTTATTTTTTCTTTATTTTCTTTTCTTTCATTTTCTCTCCTACCAAACAAATCATATGACTCTTCCATCTCAACACTTTGGCTATAGTCATGTGATTTTTTTTTGGCCGATTTTGCATGTGTGCACTTTTGAAATGAAAAATTATTTGATAGTGTAGGATTATCACCTTATTTATAATTTCAATTAATAATTATGTGATACATAAATAATCAAACAAATATGCATTCATTAAATTAATGATATACTCACAAAGAATATCTCTAACACTAGTGCTTCTTGAATTACTTAAAATTAAGTAACATTGCTTAATAAGTTGTTAACGTTGGAGTAGATGATTTTGCAATGTATTGCTTAAATGAATTGTTTATATAAGCAATGGTTGCTTAATTTATTTTTATCAATTAAAAATATTTTTCAATTACAAAATTTAATGTAATTTAAATTAAGCATTCACTCTGACAATATTAACATTCAATAATTTTTTGTGTAAAATTTTTAAATTTATGTGAAATTTTTTAGGGTTCACAAATTTAAGATAAACAATTTATTTAGTAACTATGCATAGTAGATGCTCTAACTACCTAACAATAATTAATATAGTTATTCCTTAATTCAAAGAATCTTAATAAATTTAAAATGTTAGATTATCTACTTATTATATAATTATTGATTAAGATCATAAATAATACATGGTGCTCCTAAGTCATCTAATAATTTTCGTTTTTTGAAACAGGCTACATAGATTGGGCGATGACGGCGTAGAGAGACTTACACGCTGATGTGAAAGTTACAATATTTAATACCTGTGACTGTGAGAATGCTAGCCAGTCGTTGAAATTTCCTACTAAGAGGCATAACACATGTTGCCTTATGTGTCTGTTTTTGTGAAGAGAGAGAAAGTTAGAAGAATGGAGAACAATTTGTGTGAACCGTTGCGATCCAATGTAGCCATGCATTACACTAGTTGCATTGTTTCGTGTCGTTAATTACATTTTTGTTTTGTTTTGTGATTTTCAAACGCGTCACAATTATTGTGTGATGCAGTTGCAGATATTTGCAACTTCAGTATTGAACCACCAGCTTCACGTGATGTGATCCATAATTTGAAACCATAAATAGATTTACCAGGAAGTCCAATATGGCTGCTTTGTGGAGGCATAATCATGATCAAGCAAGTGATTTTGTTTGAAGTTAATTTCTATATATAAGGTTGAATTTGGATAAGTTTTTTTTAAAAGTATTTTTAGAATAAAAAATAAAAAAATTAGATGAATTTTTTTATAAGTAAAAATAGTTCTTTATTAATTAATTTTTAAAAGTTCACTAATATAGCTTCTATAAAAGATAAGATGACATCTACAAATTAGTTAATGTAAAACTCATTTTAACTTATGAAGAAACTCATTTTATTTTTTTTCTTATTTTCTTTTTTTAGAAGTACTTCTAGAAAAATTTACATTCAAACAAACTTTAAATCAATTGTCCCCTATAGTTGCTGATGAGCTCCAGGATCTTAATTATGTTGGGATTACTGGATTAGAACACAAATATTATCTTCATTCCATATTGATTTTTCCACATATATTTAGAAAAGTAATTACTCTAAAATAATAGTATTTATTAAGAGGAAATTTTATTCAAATGTTAAAAATATTTATCAAGAGACAAAATTGAAATACATTTTTTAATAATTTAATTAAAAACTATAAACGTCAATCAATATAATTTTTTCAAATATTAAAACTCGTCAATTAATTTACATTGGAGGGAGCAGTATCAACACCCACAAAGTCCTAGTGGAGAAGGACTACGTACTAAATGATATAAGTTTTGAATTTAGTTAAGTGCTCTAACTCTTATCACTTATCGAGTGCCTTTATTAGAGAAAATCCAAAAGTTGCTTCAATTGGTTTGAGTGATTAACTGATTGTCCTTAATCATGTTTATAGAAAGCAAATTAAATCACTATGTTAATCACTTAGTAAACTTGGTTCGTAATAGCCACTCACTTAACTTGACATGTCTGCCTACTTCTACGATACCTATCCTTAAAGAAGACATGCAGCCTCCCACTCTAAAGTGGCCATGGGAAAAATATATACAAAAAAAAAGTGAGAAACATAGTATATAACTTATAATTTAAATTATACCTCCTCATATTATCTAGGAGTTATCATAAGATATATTAAATTTTGTTTGGCATGTAACTCGCTTTATTATTACAAATAGTTAATATATTTTGTTGAACACGATGATATTTTTGTAATACAATTTATAATTTATAACTTAAATATATTTTTCGTCCTTATAATTTAATGTTTTTTTTTGTTGTTGAAAAAAAATATTTTAACCTTTTAAATTATATCTATTTTATTTTTCATCCTTATTGTTATTTTTGTTACAAAAATAGGAATGTGACAAACAAAATGACGATATCACTATGTCACATCATCAATTGATGATATCATTCTATCAGTACAAAGTTTCATATATCATCATCAATAAACAAACATAATTTATGTACATGGACTAAAACCAAAAATGAGATATTTGTAGGAACAAAAAGTTATTTAAGTCTTTAAATTAATATAAAATAAAGAGTTAAATATTAAAATAGAGTCTCAAATTAAATATTAACATTCATACATTAAATAATGTGATACACTTAAATTATCAAGTTTTTATAAATTTTTACTACAAAATGACTTATCACAATGGTTACTTTCACCACCACCATTACTACATTATTATTACAGTCACCATCATTATTACTATTGTTGCTGCCACCACTACTATTGTCATCACTATTACTACTATCGTCACTTCCGACACAATCATGTACTATTGTCATAGTCACCACTAGCAATATTGCTATTGTCGCCTTTGCTACCACTATTGTAACGGCCCGTATGCATCTGGTTCATTAACATTTGATTATGGTTGTTAAGCGTAGCAATTAATTAAAGATAATTAATTCGGAAGCAACTAATAAAATGATGTCATCATACGACCACAATGATATCATCTCTGCATTATATATGGTAAACGCTCTCATGAAATATACAACATATATATATATATACATCAACTGTGCATCTTCCCCTCAGAGTTACAAAAATATATATAAGCATAACAAAATAATGAGCCAACATGCTCTCGAAATAACATATCCCTAAGGTTCACACAGAACCATATCCCTACTCGGGCCTCTTGCCCTGGGATCCACCATCCGCTCGTTGCGCATCACCTGCAAAATTAAATCCCCAAACGGGGTGAGATACAATCTCAGTAAACTCAGGGTTCTTGAAGGCCTCTCCTCCGCCTGGTTCACTTACACTACATATAGCATCAAAATTGGCATCACATAATCTAGCCACAATGGCTCTCATAAAATACATCACATGTACATCACAACACAGGTATCATTTTGTTGGGTGCTACCAACTTTGGGAATGGAACACAAATATAGCATATATACGTATAAAACATCGCCTGAGAATCATCCACTTAAGGGCACATTCTCTCAGGACTTTACGCAGACATTGCCTGAGAAAGATCATCCACTTAAGGACACATTCTCTCGGGACTTTACCCAGACGTATATGACACTTCCAAGAGAAGATCATCCACTTAAGGGCACATTCTCTCAGGTTTTTATATCAATTAACCACATGGAGTTGTTCCACATAACTCTGGCTCCAAAGGAAGTCCATATTTAGTCTATTCTATTGGCCAGAGAATCTCATCAATCATACAACATATCATTACAGTGTACATCACATACATGTTCTCAATTAAAAAGCAGTAACACACAATTTCAATACCACATGCATCATGACATACAATAACCATCACTCCCTCGGAGTATGGTGAAACACAGTTAAGGGAAAAACTCCCAAGATCAAAGAGCTTACCTGCTTGAAGTGCTACACTAGCTCCCTCGCCCTCGTGGTCACAACCACCAATATCCTCTATATCACGCTCTACATAAATTGCATGCAACCAATCAATAACTATCAACCGTTGCATGAAAAGAAACGTTATTCTTTTCCAAAGGACCCAAACCTAAGTTCAGCTCTAACTCAAATGGGTTACTATTCATCTCAAAAACAAATTCTCAAATATTCGGTAAAACTTGTGTGTCTTACCTCTACAAACGTTCAGGAAGGCTAGAGGACGACTTCTCCAAGCTTACAAATCCAAGGTGGGACTTGTCCGGGGTTCGATCTCGGCACCTTACAAATCTATGGTTCGACTTGTCCGGGGTTCGATCTAGGCACCTTACAAATCCAGACATTACATTCACCCCACAATTTTAAGAATTTTGACCGCAAAATTCAAGGCCATACCTGTCAAGCAACTCAGGGTACAGCTGCAAAAGCTTCTGCTCCCGCTCCCTAGTCGCCTCCTCAAGTGTCCTCCCTTCCCACTGTACCTTGATTATGGGAATAGTCTTACTCTGAATCTTCTTCTCCATCCTGTCATGAATTTATGTTGGCCGTGTAGGACAAGTCAGATTCTCCCTAATCTGAACGGTGTCAGACTTCACCACGTGTGAAGGGTCTGGCACATATCTCCTCAGCTGTGATACGTAGAAAACATCATGCAGCCCGGACAATTGGGGAGGCAAAGTTAGCCTGTAGGCCACTGGTCCTATTCTTTGGAGAATTAGGTAAGGACCAATGAACCTAGGACTAAGGTTCCTCACGCCCAATGCCCGTCCAACATCCGTGACTGGAGATAATTTCAGGAATACATGATCACCCTCATCAAATTGCAATGGGCAATGCTTGCTATCGTAATAACTCTTCAGCCAACTCTAAGCCCGCAATAGCTTATCTCGGATCATGTGGATCTACTCAAAAGTGTCCTGATCCATCTAAGGTCCAAGAAGCTTACTCTCCCCTACCTTAGTCCAGCAAGTAGGAGTTCTGCACCTCCGACCATACAATGCCTCATAAGGTGCCAGGCCCAAACTAGCATGAAGCTATTATTATACGAGAACTCCACCAGTGGTAGGTATCTATCCCACCTAGTTCCCTGCTCTAAAGTACAAGCTCTCAACATGTCCTCCAGAGTCTGGATAGTCCTCTTTGTCTGACCATCGGACTGTGGATGGTAGGCTGTGCTAAGCCTCAATTGGGTTCCAAAAGCCTCCTAAAGAGCACCCAAAAACCTTGAGGTGAACTTTAGATCTCTATCACTGACAATGCTCTCCGGGACACCATGCAGTCTGACAATCTCTTTGACATATAACTGAGTCAACCTCTCTGTGGTATAGTCAGTCCGAACAGGTAAGAACTGAGTTGACTTGGTCAGCCTATCAACAATCACCCAGATGGAATCACATCCCATCTGAGCCCTTGGAAGTCCAACTACGAAGTCCATGGAGATGCTATCCTATTTCCACTCTGGAATCTATAAAGGCTGCAGTAGGCCTGACGGTCTCTGATGCTCAATCTTCACCTTCTGACATACCAAACACTTAGTCACATGCTCAACTATGTCTCTCTTCATCCCTGGCCACCAGAAGTTCCTCTTAAGGTCCTGATACATCTTGGTGGCACCGAGATGAATGTTAAATTGGCACTTATGAGCCTCAGACAGAACTGCATCCACCAACTCACCCTTAGGCACCATAATTCTCCCTCGGTATAACACCAAGTCATGGGTCTCCTAAGAAACGTCTTTATGTCCAATCAGGGACTTCACATTATCATCACGTTTCTGGGTTTCTCGAATCCTCATAATCAACTTGTTATCAATCTTGGTCTCTCTCAACTCGAGACCCCGGTCACCCTCAATCATGGTCAGGTGCATATCTTGGAAGCCCTCTATCAGCCTGCAATCCTCAATCATCATGCAAGCTATGCTCATGCACTTCCTACTTAAGGCGTCCGCCGTGTCTCAACTCAAAGTCATAATCCTTGAGGAATTCCATCCATTGCCTCTGTCTCATATTCAGCTCCTTCTGATCAAACAAGTACATGAGACTCTTGTGATCACTGAACACAACTAGCTTGGCACCATACAGGTAATGCCTCTATATCTTTAGAGCAAAGACCACAACTGCTAGCTCTAAATCATGTGTGGGATAGTTCTCCTCATGCGACTTCAACTGTCGGGATGCATAGGCAACCACTCTTTTCTCCTGCATCAACACACATCCAACCCCCTGCCTGGAAGCATCACAATAAACCTCGAAACTTCCCTTAGGGTCAGGAAGAGTCAACATTGGACTGTGGTCAACCTTTCCTTCAATCTTTGGAAGCACTCTTCGCATTTATGAGTCTAGAAAAATGAGGTACCCTTCCTAGTAAGGCGGGTCAAGGGCAACACCATCTGTGACAACCCCTGAATGAACCTCCGGTAGTAACTCGCTAGTCCAAGGAAGTTCCAGATCTTTGAAACATTCTTGGGCCTCTCCTAGGTTATCACAGCCTCTATCTTACTGGGGTCAACTGGTACCTCGGCTGCAGAAATCACATGGCCAAGGAATTTCACCTATGATAGCCAAAACTCGCACTTCGACAGTTTGGCATACAACTGGTTGTTCCTCAACGTCCGAAGAACTATCTTGAGGTGCTCGGAATGCTCATCCTCACTCCTATAGTAGATCAGTATGTCATCAATGAATACTACTACGAACTGATCCAAGAAAGGTCTGAACACCTGATTCATATAATCCATGAACACGGCCGGGACATTCGTGAGACCGTACGGAATGACCTGATACTTATAATGACCATACGTAGACCTGAATGTAGTCTTCGGTATCCCCTCGGGCTTAATCTGATATGGTGATATCCGGATCGCAGGTCTATCTTGGAGAACACACAGGCTCCCCTCAATTGATCTAGCATATCATCAATCCGAGGCAAAGGATACTTATTCTTTATAGTAACCTTATTCAGCTACCTGTAATCCACACACAACCGCATACTCCCATCCTTCTTCTTGACGAAGATAACCGGTGCTCCCCATGGCAATACACTCGGCCTTATAAACTCTTTGGACAACAAGTCCTCAAGCTGCGCCTTAAGCCTCTTTAACTCCAAAGGAGCCATACAGTAAGAAGCTATAGATATGGGTCCCACACCGGGAACCAAATCAATGGAGAATTCAATCTCCCTCTCGGGTGGTGTAATGTCTGGATTTGTAAGGTGCCGAGATCGAACCCCGAACATGGTAGACTTTTAGTGGATAAATCTGAACTTAGCAACGAGTGTGTGTATAATGACCAAACCAACTCTAGTTTCTGGTGCCAATAGCGCCAAAGTGGCGTTAGAGGCGCGTGACACACGCGCAAGGGTCAGTTAAATAACCCATTTCTCAACGTTTCTACGCAAAATCACCATCATCTTCTTCTTTTCTCCGTTTTCCCCATTTCCAAGCGAGAAAGGTTTCATAACCACTCACCCTTGACCAAAACTCTTTGCATGCGACTGGAAAGTTGAAAGGAACCACCCAATAGCTAGATTCGAACCTCAATTCTTTTGAAAACCATCAGACGGAGAAATAAGGCATTTTAAGGACGTTCAAGCTTGGAGAATTCGTCCTCTAGCCTTCTTGAACGTTTGTAGAGGTAAGACACACAAGTTTTACCGAATATTTGAGAATTTGTTTTTGAGATGAATAGTGACCCATTTGAGTTAGAGCTAAACTTAGGTTTAGGTCCTTTTGAAAAGAATAGTATTTTTTTCATGCAACGGTTGATAACTGTTATTGATTGTTTGCATGCAACTTATGTAGAGCGTGATATAGAGGATATTGGTGGTTGTGAGCACGAGGACGGGAGAGCCAGTGTAGCACTTCGAGCAGGTAAGCTCTTTGTTCTTGGAAGTTTTTCCCTTGACTGTGTTCCACCATACTCCGATGGAGTGATGATTATTGTATGTCATGATTCATGTGGTATTGAAATTGTGTGTTACTGCTTTTTAATTGAGAACATGTATATGATGTACACTGTGATGATATGTTGTATGATTTATGAGATTCTCTGGCCAGTAGAATAGACTAAATATGGACTTTCTTTGGAGCCAGAGTTATGTTGAACAACTCCATGTGGTTAATTGATATAAAAACCTGAGAGCATGTTCCCTTAAGTGGATGATCTTCTATTGGAAGTGCCATATACGTCTGGGTAAAGTCTTGAGAGAATGTACCCTTAAGTGGATAATCTTTCTCAAGCAATGTCTGCGTAAAGTCCTGAGAGAATGTGCCCTTGAGTGGATGATCTTTCTCAGGCAATGTATATATATATATATATATATGCTCCTTAGAGAATGTGCCCTTAAGTTGATGATCTTTCTCAGGCGATGTTATATATATATGCTATATCTGTGTTGCATTCCCGAAGTTGGTAGCGCCTGTTGATTTGAGGGGGAGCTCTTGAAGATTGAAGCAATGTAAAGACTTGGAAATGTTTTGACTTTCAACATGCTTGAAGACTTGAAGATGAAGATTGTGATTAAATGTAAAAGGAAAGAAAGCTTTCTGTTGATCTAAGTTCTTGCATGCATACCATTTATATTCATTTATGCATTACATCATAAAAGGCTTTAAGTAATTGTTTTGGAACTTAAAAAGAAGCTAAGTGTTTTGGAAAAATGGCCTTAAGCTGGTTTAATCAATTACTTTACTTAAAGAATCAATTACATTGTTCTTCAAGCTTTCTGGAATTTATCAAGAACAATTTAATCGATTACATCATCGTATTAATCAATTATTTCATTCTAGTATACACATAAATCTGATTGAGTGACTGGTTTAATCGATTACCACTGATCTGTAATCGATTACTTGCCTATTTAGAAAAAAGATATCAGTCTGTCTTAATCGATTAACATTTATTGTAATCAATTATTTAGTTCATTTCATGTTTTGCACATAGTCTGCCTTAATCGATTACCATGTATTGTAATCGATTACAATTCACAAACATGATTTTTGCAAAGTCTGTCTTAATCGATTACACATCGGGATAATCGATTAAATGACCCGTTGCTGTAACTCAGAACCTACTATGAACACCTTTAATCGATTACGGGAGCGTGTGTA
>PYAF01003203.1:99946-142783 GCA_007407185.1 Glycine tomentella
TATTTTCTGATAAATAAATTTAATTTAGGCAAAATGATTGAGCTACACATATTGAGAGAGAGAGAGATTACAATTTTCATTTATTACATTAACTAAGATTTTTTTATCCAAATTATATATAATAAATAAATTTTAGAGAAAAACTAGGAAAAGATTCTATAAAACAATTTTTTAGTAGGCTTTACATCATTGATTAAATTTTATTATTAATTTCAAAATCATTGGTGAATGTGAAACTCATTAAAGGATGATACCTATATACATTTATGATTTTTAATAAATTCTAGTCGATAATAAAATGTGTATTTAAAATATTGTGTTATGGAGTGTATTTCTAACTTATCTTTAATATCTTATAGTGCTATTTTTATCTTTTCTTAGTGTATTAAATTTTAAACTTAAATGCACTTTTGAGTTTTCTTGTAACACCCTATGTGCACCTGGCGTATTAACATTATCATTGTATCAGAATAGCGCAGCCAGCATAAACATACATCAATAATGGAAGCTTAATCAAAACAACAATATATTATATACATATATGGTGAACCTGTTTAATATACAGAGTACATGCTTTTTAAAACTGTACAATATACATCCAATGCCAAAAAATACAGGCATATATCAACAAAATATGAGCCAACAGTCATCTATGTCTAGGGTTCTCTTCAATATCTATCCCGTCTCAGGCCTCTAGCCTTGGGATCTCCCAGTAACTCCGGTATCATTTCCTGCAACATGAGCCCCAAACAGGGGTGAGATAATCATCTCAGCAAGCTCATGGTTCTTGGAGATCATCTCCTTTACCTTGATTCAATACTATACATATAATATAACAACTTGGCTAACCATGACCATCCCAGTCCTGCCACAATCACATGTGACTAGGTATCATGCAAGCATACTTTTCATTAAACTCCTGAGGAGAATCATCCATTAAAGGGCTCTCCACTCGCTTAGGACTATCACACACACACACACATTGCTTGAGGAAGATCATCCGTTTAAGGGTTCTCCACTCAACTCAGGACTTTGGTCCACTGCCTGAGGAAGATCATCCAGTTAGGACTCTCCTAATTGAATCCTAAGTCGTAATTTTGAGATACTTAGAGGCATTTTTGGAAAAAATAGTTGACCAACTCCCCTTTGGTTAGTTGTCCAAGCCTTCCCATCTGAATTTCGAACGTTTTGACATATCCTACGTCTCAATCGACATTCTTATCAAAAGTTATGACCGTTCGAAGTTCGCTCGATACTGTGCATACATGACACGTGTCACAATCAGGTGAAATACGCCTAAATTGGAGATGTTTAACAGTCCCAAATTTCGAAATATTTTTAAAACAACCCATTTTTTCAAATTATTTATTTAATTTATATTATTTATTTAAATTTGGCCTTTGTGACGGCCACGATTCATATATAAGAAACCAAATATTTGGACATGCAATGTACACACATTTTTTCATGAACCGTCTTTGCAGAAAACTTTTGTAAAGCCAACCCTTTTAGCAAAGAAAATCGGTGTAATTAAATTCTCAATCTTCTTTACATTTTCACTGTAAGTACTGTAGCACGTGTCCTGCAGTGAAAGCTTCACACCATGGTTCCCTCATTGCCCTTTGAAGCTTGAACTCGGATAAAGATAGTGACTTTGGCTGATTCTGGAAATGGGTTCTCGGATTCAGCTTCTGGGTATTTGCTTTTGGCTGCACTTGACATACTACAGCTTCTTTTTTGGCAACATAGTGAGTGTGAGAGGAGATGCAACTGTGCAAGGGAGTGTTGCCATTGATGGCAAGGCTGTGATTGGAACCATTGATGATGATTTTGTCTGTGCAACTTTGGATTGGTGGCCTCCTGAGAAATGTGACTATGGGAGATGCAGTTGGGGCCTTGCTTCTCTTCTCAATCTGGTACTTTTGCTTCTTTTTCATCTTTTTTGTTTCCAAATGGTTTAAGGTTTATGAATCTGGGTGGTTAGTTTTGGAATTATGAATGCTGCTTATTGTTTCAACAAACAAACTAAAGATGTTTTTATTTTTTTTATTTTTTATTTTTTATTATTTTGGAAATGATGTTTGAATCTATAATGCATATCTGGGATCTCTTACTTTAGTTGCAAATCATTCCTGAAGAAGAAACAAGAAATAACTATGTTTTTTTTTTATTTTTAAAATATTATGTCATTATCTACTCATTGTTTGTGATGGTCAACAAGGTGATAAGATTCTCACCACTTCATGGTGAGATAATAGTATATACCCTTTTTTTAAAGATTTTTCTTAATAATCCATGCTTATTGACTCCGTTTTCCGCAAGGTTTATTGAAATTCACATATGGGTTGAGTTTTTAGTCTTCTATTTTTTTTTTTTTTTTATGTGTTCATTTATTAATTAATTGTTCTAATAAGTTCGTTTACACTACCTTCAAAATCTCATACATCTTTTAATTGTCATCTCGTTCAGGACCTCAACAACAAGATTCTTTTAAATGCAGTGAAAGGTAAGAGATAATCTACATCTCTATTAATTTCTAATTTGTTTGATGGTTGCTTCGAGTTTTGAAAGCTTATTAAGATTTGGTTACTTCGAGTTTTGAAAGCTTATTAAGGTGGTTGCTTCTGAATGTTTTGCAGCATTTTCACCCTTGAAACTTAGATTAGGTGGAAGTTTGCAAGACAAGCTAATATATGGCACTGAAGATAACCACCCACCTTGTACTCCTTTTGTTAAGAACCCTTCTGAGATGTTTAGTTTCACGCAAGGGTGCCTCCCGATGGATAGATGGGATGAACTTAACTACTTTTTTGAAAAAGCAGGGTAAAATTCAATTCTCCTTGTGGTGTGTATGTGTTTTGAATTAACAAGATTCGCCTTGTTGACTTAAAAAGTATATTTTTAATCACATTTTTAAACTGTTTATTTCAGGGCTAAGATTATCTTTGGATTAAATGCTCTTGCTGGAAAGTCGATACACGGTGGTTCTGCAAAAGGACCTTGGAACTACACCAATGCCGAGTCCTTTATCCGATACACTGTTGGAAATGGCTACACCATTTATGGATGGGAACTTGGTAAGTATTTGCTGCGCTTTTCACAAATTCCAAACCATGGTTATAGAATTCTCTCAATAACCCTGCTAACTCCATACCAAATTCACTGTACCATATACCGCATACCAAGTTTTCTTTAGAAAGTCTTCTAATAATAATGTGAAAAGTAACAAATCGTGTATCTATACCGTACCACAGTTGGTAACTATGTGCTGAAGTATTTTGTGCCACTGCACAATAAGACAAATTGGAAATCACTGTCTTTATCAAAATGCTCACATATTATTGTTTATATAAAGATGGTATGTTCTTCAATATTTTTTTGTTTAAGGAAATAAAATGAGCAATTTCCTAGAGTTAACTATTCTGTTCTATATCAAGGCATATTGAAAGAAATACTTCTTGTATGAGGGCCTGTGTAATGGATACTAACTAAAACCATATTGAGAAATTGTCATTGGCAGGAAATGAATTGAGTGGGAGTGGAGTTGGAACAAGCATTACAGCAGAGCAATATGCTTCGGATGTTGCTGCTTTACATGATGTAGTTTACAATGCATACAAAAAGATTGAGCCTAAGCCACTAGTCATTGCACCTGGAGGTTTCTATGATGCAAACTGGTTCAACAAATTTATAAGCAAATCAGAAAAATCTATTGATGTGGTCACTCACCACATTTATAACCTTGGACCAGGTAGGTACCCTCTCCAAACAGGCAAATATTCATTATGTTTTCCCAATTTCCATGAATTTATTATATTTGAAGGATAATTTATCTTAATGAACAGGAGTTGATGAACACCTTGTGGAAAGAATTCTGGACCCTTCCTATCTTGATAAAGAGGCTAGCACATTCAGTGGCCTCAAAAATATACTTGCAAGTACAGGTACCTCAGCAACAGCATGGGTTGGTGAGTCAGGAGGGGCCTACAATAGTGGCCATCATCTTGTATCCGATGCATTTGTTTACAGTTTCTGGTTAGTGGAAACTCCACATGATTCAGATATCATTAATGGTTCCTTAGAATTGGGGTAAAATAAGTTTTTGGTCCCTCAAAATTACTTGAAATTTGATTTTAGTTCCTGTAAAAATTTAGCAAGTTTATAGCCCCTACATTAACACATCTTTTTAGTCGCTGATAAGGGACTAAAACCACATGGACTAAACCTATTAAATTTTTATAGGAACTAAAAGTGCATTTCAAGATACTTTGAGAGATCAAAAACATATTTTACCCTTAGAAAATTTTTGCTAATGTTATCTTATCACAAACAGGTATTTGGATCAGCTTGGCATGTCAGCTGCTTATGACACTAAAACATATTGCAGACAGACTTTGATAGGAGGAAACTATGGTTTACTCAATACTACCAATTTTATTCCAAATCCAGACTACTATAGGTACTAACAATTGAGTTTCATAGTCATATATGTTATTTGCTCAAGTCATGAGATGGAAAAAAAAGCCATAAGACCAGTTTGTAAGGGAGACATGCATTTTTCAATTCATAATTTCCATGTTGAAGAATGGGGAGCATAATTATGGACCTACATCTGCATAGTTTACTTCATTAATGTATCATTCTTCCTGAGCTGATATGAATCTACATGTGTTATGTTTGCTTCATTAATTGCTTGATGAACAGTTTTGGCTAATTTGGAAAGGACCCTTTTATCAATAATACAATAAGGGGACCCCATTTCAAATAGATCCACAGTATAGGATGTTTCTGTGGTAATGTGCTTTCTTCTTTGCAGTGCTCTACTTTGGCACCGACTCATGGGAAGGCATGTACTCTCAACTACCTTTTCTGGGACAAACAAGATAAGAGCTTATGCACACTGTGCAAAGCAATCCGTGAGTGAAATATTTATTTTATCACTTCGATTTGGACACACACACACACATATAGGGTCTGTTTAGATAAACTTGTCAATAAGAACTTATAAGAGAAAAAAAATAAGATGGTAAAATAAATTAAGTTTCTCCAACAAGTTAAAATTACCTTGTTTATAAGTTAAAATCAGCTTTTGGATAAGTTAAATGAGATAATTTCTATGAAAATTGAAGTACAAAAATTGATTTAATTTCTATAAAAGCTTTATACATTCTACCTTCTTATTTTCTACTCTTATCATTGAGAATTTTATCCAAACAAGACCATAAAGGGACACACAAACACACTATCTATGAAACCTGATGCATAGTACTCTATCTTACAGAAAGGAATCATAGTACTATTGATCAACCTGGACAGCAACATAACTGTTGAAGCAGAAGTTACCTTCAACAACGCCGCCAAGAGTTTGAGGCACAGAAAGATGTCTACTCATTCAAAGATGATGGAACTACCTCTTGCAAGTGAAACAGCACGAGAAGAGTACCATCTAACTCCACAAGATGGGGATATACATAGCCAAATCATGGTACTAAATGGAAACCCTCTGAGTGTAAGCTCAGATGGTGATATTCCTCCTTTGGAGCCTATAAATGTGAATTCATTAGAGCCAATAAGGGTTGCTCCTTTCTCTATTGTATTTGCTCATTTCCCTGAGGCTGTTGTTTCAGCTTGCGGCTAAGTACTAAGTGGCACTAGGGGAGACCAAAAGAATTGGTTTCACTTGGTGGTTGAGCAAATTACATGGAAATTAAAGTATGTTAGTTTTCATAAGAGAATGCCAATTATTTAGGCTGAGAACTAGGATTTTGATGGTATTATTATATGCTTTTACTAGTGCATGTTCCCGTGCATCAGGAGCAAATTATGTGTGGGGAGTATTATTTTTTCTATTTAAAACATCAGAAGAAGAAGAATGATAGATAAAAATTTGCAATTTTTGTTTAAAATTTGTATATAATTAAAAATAATTATCTCGAATTTTACTTGTTTTTCCAAATCATCTCTTCGCCTAATTTTGTTTTTGATAATGCAATTATTATTTATTTGGAAGTAAAGAGAAATTTAACAAAATATATAAAAAAAAGAAAAATTAGAATTAAGAAAATATAAGTTTACATATCATTTGACTCGTTGAATGATCAAGTTGGTTAAGTGGAAGAATTATAATATATTTATGTTAAATGACGAATTCGATTTCTTGTCATCGCTAAATAATTAGTCATACCCTCCTTCCTGCTTATTAATGATGGGTTGCTTTTTATAACTGAAAAATTCTCGTGTTATGGAATATATATATATATATATATATATATATATATATATATATATATATATATATATATATATATTTTCTGTTGGCCAGCCTGCGTTATCTATCCAAAATGTACTTAATGCTACAAATACAATAAGCCTTAGTGAAAGACTTCAAAAATTCACATCTAGTAATTTATTTATGCCATTCCTGTGAAAGAAAAGTTAAAATCCTCAAATTACCCAATTCGTTGAACACACAGGCCAATGTGAGGAAAACTTTATGTTTAGTTTTTTTTTTTTTTTTTCTTTTAAGAACTATTTTGAAATTCAAAAAATACAATGTG
Source organism: Glycine tomentella (assembly GCA_007407185.1). Taxonomy (NCBI): domain Eukaryota; kingdom Viridiplantae; phylum Streptophyta; class Magnoliopsida; order Fabales; family Fabaceae; genus Glycine; species Glycine tomentella. Next base: position 106,504 of record PYAF01003203.1, read on the forward strand.
CGAGTTTAAAACTTCAAAAGTCATTTAAATTTGTCCTTTCCATGTGAGGTTCCTTGACATTTACGCGTTAGTTGGAGGAGCTCTAACTTAGTTAAATTACATGTAATTAAGTGTATTTGGTTTACAATTATCCAACTCGCATATATACTCTCTCTTTACTTTATGCAGAATCGACAAATCCTAACTTTCACTTGAATGAGTCAATTTGACATAGTTTTTGGGAAAGAAGTGCGTAACAAAAGCACTTTAAACAGTAACATTGTTATTATTTTAGTAGAAAAATTGAGAGACAAAGATTTGAAGAAGGAATGTTTAAATATAAAGATAAGAAATTTAACTTGATTAAACCATCACTTTGTTCCTGAATTTGTATGACAGTTTTTCTTTAATTCTTAAAAGGAGAGAAATTTTGAAAAAAAAAATCTTTGAAAAATGAAGTCAATAGGTATCTAATTAAGTTGGTTGAATAGTATATGAGTACAAATTATTATAAATTTTTTGTTATTTGAGTTGGATTCCAATAAATAAAAAAATACTTATTATAATAAACATGGAAAACTAATAAGTTATTTAAAAAAAAAAGGAAACTATAAGTTATCAATATTCTAGAAATGTTTATCTCCTAAAATAAAAGAAACATTCTCGTAGAACCTAGATAAATGTCGTATTTTATTCAACAAAATGAAATAATAAATATAAAAATATCAGGTTGAGCGGTCCTAAAGCGAATATTTAAGTAACAAACCCTCCTCGATGTTGGACTTATGCTATAACAGTCTCGTGAATAACATTGGATTCGTCGTCTCCAACGTCAGTTTAGCATTAGAATCAACAGCTTAGCAGGCACGATATGCATTTGTTATTTCATGTAGTATGCCTATCCTTAATTATTAAGCCTATACTTTTTTAGTATAAAGCCTCTCTATTTATTTATATTAGATTCTTATTTATTCTTTTTAATTAAGTTTATCTCAAATAATGTGCATTCTCTTACTTATAAAGAACTAATGTTTTAGCCTTTGCTCCGAAACATTATCCAGCAAGGTATCTTGTTCAGAAGTATGCACCTCACGCAATGGAAGCCGGACATCATGCGATGACAGCTGGATAACTTATTTTCTCGCCACAAGCACCGTATAATCAACTACTAATATGCTAAGTAACTTAATTCATTTCCTTCACTTCACCTAAAATTAGCACTGACTTGAGCCTCAAAGTGTACGTATGCAGGCACCCCCACGCCACCGTGTGAATCGCTCAACACCACTATGTTCCGCCATCATAAATCGCTTTAATCCTTTTGCTCTTAATCAGGATCATCCCTGAACCGGATCTCCATCTCCTGAACCGAACATTGGTGTTAGAAGGAGGGCCTCCATTTGCTGACGGTCAGAAAATTCAGGTTCAGAATTGTAGAGACATGAGTTATTGAGTTTCTATTATTGTGTTGACATTCCCCCATCAGGAAGATACCATGGATTACAAAATACTTCTTGCATGAAGTCCTATGTAATGGAGACTAACTAATCATGTTGAGCTCTTGTCATTGGCAGGCAATGAATTGAGTGGGAGTGGAATTGGAACAAGCATTACAGCAAACCAATATGCCTATGATGTTTGCTGCTTTACGAGACATATAGAAAGATTGAATTTTTAAGCGCAAATATGGAAAAATTTTCTTGGATGTGATCACCCACCACATTTATAACCTTTGACCAGGTACCTTCACCAAACAGGCAAGCTAATATTCATTTTGTTTACCCAATGGCTATGAATTAATTTTATTATACTTGAAGCTTCATCTTAATGTGCAGAAGTTGATGAACACCTTGTGGAAAAACTTCTGGATCCTTCCTATCTTGATGGAGAGGCAAGGACATTCAAAGGCCTAAAAGATATATACTTGCAAGAACAGGAACCTCAGCAACATCATGAGTTGGTGAGGCAGGGGCTTGCAATAGTGCCCAACATCTTGTATCCGATTCAATTGTTAAAAGTTTCTGGTTAGTGGTAACTCCCTTTGATACTCAGATTCTATTTGGGGTTCTTAAATATTATTTTGTCTAATGTTATCATACCACATTTTGGACCAGCTAGGCATGACAGCTGCATAAAACACAAACATATAATACCGCATACATAGGTTGATAGTAGGAAACTATGGTTTACCCAATACTACCTTAAGGCCACGAAATCAAGAAAAATGATAAGCGTACATCCAAGAACGCATACCTCGGGTACACCCCCGAATAAATGGTTAATTATGCGTATAAATGTAATTAATTTTATTTCACAAACGGTTAAAATAAATAAACATAATTATATATAATTATCAATATATAGATAATAGTGTCATGAAACTATGGGAGCTTCTCTTATACGTGGTCAATTGACGCCATTCTAAGCATATATGCGATTAAGTAAATAATAAAATACTTAAAAATTAATAGAAATGTATTGAGAATAATAAATAAATTAAAAATAACATTGAATGAACAAAAGTTTAAAAATATAAAAGATGGAGAGTTAAAGAAAGAAATATTAAGAGTATATTATACAATAAATGACTGTTGAGAAATATTATACAATTAATGTTCAAATTTTCCTTTTTATGTTTAGCATTAATTGTGCATGATTTCACCATCACATTTTCTTAAAATTAAGAATATATTTTTTTCTTTCTGAAATAAGGTAAATTTTAGTTGAGAAATGGAAACATCACTCATTAGTAATGAGTTGACTAATTATGACCAATAATTATTTTATTTTATATGATAGTTTTTTTATATAATTTTAATTTTAATTATATAAATTTTTACTTTAATATTTAGATAATTACCTAAAAAAATTCATGTTACTTTTAAAAGGGGTCCTTGGGGTCGCCCACCTCGCATGACATCATGACCACCTCTGATTTATGGCAACCAAAACTAGGGTTGACAAAGTGGGTCAGTCCACCAAAAATGGGCTGGGCTGGCCCACCCCACTAAAAATATGGGCCGAGTTGGGCTGGCCCACTTTTGTAAAGTGGGCTGAAAATATCAACCCACTTTAAAAATATTTTTAAAAAATATTTAATAAAAAATAAAAAATATTTTTTTAAAAAATAAAAATTATTTTTTAAAAAAATAAAAATTAATATTAAATTCATGTTTACAATCATTTTAATACTTTACCTCACATGAGATGATGAGAACTTGAGAAACCACAAACAACAGAATCAAACAAGTTTTGCAACATTTATTGAACTTTCAAGAACAATTAAACAAAATTAGAATGTGGAATATTTTTTTTTTAAATATTGTTTAATAATATTTTAAAAAAATAAAAGAATATTTAAGTTATACTAAAAATTAATGTTAAATTCATGTCTACAATCATTTTAATACCTTATCTCACATGGGATGATGAGAACTTAAGAAACCAAAAACAACATAATCAAACAAGTCCTGCAATATTCATTGAACTTCTAAGAACAATTAAACAAAATTAGAATGTGAAATATATATGTAAAAGCCAACCTAAAATCCATGGAAAATTATATGTTATTAGAGTCTAACACTAGATTAATAAATGAAATTAAAGTTTACAAAGCAACATCCATAATTCCATACATTAAATTTAAAATGCAAAAATAATATATTTTTTATTTGATTTTTTTGGTGGGCCGTGGCTTAGTGGACTGGCCCAGCCTGGCCCACATTTTGGCCCGTATTTTAGTGGATCGGGTTGGCCCGGCCCGTTTTCCTAATGTGGGCTGGAAGTGTCAACCCAATCCACATTTTTTTGTGGGTTAAACGGGCCAGCCCGTCGGGCCAGACCCGTTTTGCCAAGGCTAATCAAAACGTGTTAGTACAATAAAAATACATAGACACATGACATTGCTTATATTTCTAATAGTATATATAGTAAGTTTATTTTTTTATAACATATTTGAAAAATTATACTAATTATAATTTCCTATTAATTTATCTTGTAATTTGTTTCTATGATAATATTAAAAAAAAACTATTTTATAACAATTATTTTCAAATATTATATTTAGCGGGAGACAAAACTTTTGTTAGGGATTATGTAGTTTTTTCCCACATTTTGACAATTAATGTTTTTTTGGTTTCTATGATATTAGTACGAAATATGAATCATTGTTAAAATACCTTACAATTAATTACATATGTGGTATGTAATTATATTTTTTTTTGCTTAATTGTACTTTTTACCTCGAATTTTTTAATTTTTTGTGAATTTTATTTTCAAAAAATTAATTTGACTCATTTTACGCTATACTTTGTAAGAAAATTACTAATTTTACCTTCCATCATTTGTCCATTAATTAGAGCAAAAGTTGAGGGTAAAATTTGCTAAAAATATAAAAAAGTTAGGGGTGAAATTCGGTAAAAAGTAAAAAAGTTGGGTGTAAAGTTTGCCAAAAACAAAATGGGAGTAAAAAGTGTGATGCAATTATGTTGGGGTAAAATGGTGGAAGATAAAAGTTGCAAGTTTCTTAAAAATAAGATACAAAGTGCGTCAAATTAATTCGATAAGAGTAAAATTCGCTAAAACTAAAAAAATTGAGATAAAAAGTAAAATTAAGATTTAAGCATTAATTTTTTACACGGGGTATATTATATGAGTCATGAAACATAAGTCATGTTGTAACATCCCAGATTCTAGAGATCAAAACATTGTTTTAAAAACTCTCGTTAATTTTTTTTATTCTTCAAATACATGTCAATAAATTAACATCTTCTTCATAACTCAAGTAACACACACATATATATATATATATATATATATATATATTGAAAACATATGCGGATAAAATTTATTGTAAAACTCAGGTAAATAAATCTCATTAAAACTTATAAAAGCACATTATCATCATTTCTTGAAAGTCGATCAGTATAATAAATAAAAATTTGTAACAGGCTTACAATAATCATGACCTTTGGAAATATATAAACCTTGCAATATAATAATTAAAAACAAGGATGAAACAACATAGTCTTCATACATAATAATAAAAGTACAATAATACCGTGTCACAAAAAAATAAAATGTAATTATAATTTATAAATGTCTGAAAGTAAGTGTATAATGTAAATTTACAACAAATATGACTATTTGAACTTAGGTACACCCAACTCTAAAACGAATACATCTAAAAGAAAACCTAGGTCTCAAAGTAGGATCTACCCGACCTAAGGCACCAAACTATATCTAAGACAGATCCTCGGAAGGATCATCATCATCCTCCTTAGATGAAGGCTCTAACTGCCACAACAACTATTTGAACTCCTTTATCTTCGTAGACATGAGATCATCATGGTCTCCTCTGAAGTCGGTACGTGAAAGTTGTTGGTTGTAGGGGTAAGTCCTGTACTCCTCAAATGCCACAAACAACATACAAAGTATACAACTTACATAACCATGACGTATGATTTTTCTAGGCAAACAACACTCTCGATGCCCTAGAGCGTATAACTATCACACTTGACATAAATGACTATAGTACTTAACACTGCTGACTATTACTCTTAACACAGTCAAATACTACACTTGATATCACTGATAATCAAACTGGACACAACTGACTGTCACACTCATCACATAATAGGGCCCAACAATGCCACCAAGCCTCCCAGGTATTGGTGGCCTCACACAACTACATGGACGACAGTTGGGAGTGATCGCCACATATATACAGGCACAACGTATACGGATCCCCAAGTTCCCAACTCCAAAAAATATAGTCTCGGAGCCCATCAGGAGTAGTAAAGTGAGACATGTGAGTTTGCCGCGCCAAATGAATGTACCAAATGTCGGGTAGTCACCACTCGCTAATTCCCCTAGGTTCTTCGAACCTCTCTGCCCACTATACCCAATGTATCCTATAAATCATCCAATTCTCAATATAAACCTCACCATCTCACAGATGGAACATAATCACATACTTCACCATCTCACAGATGGACCATAAACATATACCTCACCATCTTATAGATGAAACATAACCACATACCTCACCATCTCACAGATGGACCATAATCATATACCTCACCATCTTATAGATGGAATCCAACCATAACCACACCATCTGACAGATGAGTCCTAATAATAAAACATGTCATCTTAGAAATAGGATAGAACTAACGATTCCTTACTCTTCCTTCAATCTTCTTGCATCTTTTTGCTGCATTGCATGCGTAGCCCTCATACTGCGTAGGCACACAAAACAAACATTCATACACATATAGAAAGAGATGAGACTCAAGCCTATGTACTACTCTTATGGAACCATTCTAGGCCCCTCAAGTGATAGAAATCACTTTTCACCCAAATCTATAAAAAATTCAACAACATAACAACTATATTTACAACATCTCAAAATTTATAACAAGCAATTTGCTGAGGGTCAGACAGCCCCGGACCTAAACCATAATGCATACAAATAAAATGATAATATACTAATATATATAACATCATATAAATTCGCACGCCATAGATATAATTACCAGAGTTCACACTATACTGATCTTATTATTCAATAATAATAATAATAACAATAATATAAGCCTTTTAGAAAATGTATCAGCAAAAAAATCATCACAATTTGAGAGATTGCATCAGTCAGTCATCAGAGTTTACAATTTATCTTAGCAATCATATAACAATTAAATCAATATTCCAAAAAGTAAATAATTCCAAGGTAACTTTATTTAGATTCATGGTCTCCAATGTTAAGTTTTTTACTGCTTAAAATTACTCCATCGCTTAGTTTTACAAAGTTTTGCTCCTAACTTATCTTTAGTGCTCTTGGTGTTCTGAGAATCGGTTTTTCACAAATCTTATATGCTACCCTATATTTTCACACCTAATAAACTCATTTTTGAGGTCAAAACTTTAATAAAACTATTCCATTAAACTCTCATTGCAAGATTATTTTTGTGATATATTTTATCCGGCAAAATATTCTAAAACTTGTTTTATTCATAACTTTTGCTAGGAAACTCCAATATAAGTGAAATTTAAGGCTAATCTATGTTTTAACATTCAACACACAGATACAGAACAAGGCAGCAAATAGGAAAATTTCAAGATAACAACATGTTCAAGGAAGTTTAACAACAAACATAGGGTTCAAGAGTTGGAGGGACCCCTCTTACCTCTTATAGTCTCCACACAATTTGAAAGGAAGAATGGGGTGTTTAGATTCTAGTTTCCAACCTTCAAGAGTGCAAAAATTAGATTTGAAACTACAAGTGGGAATAGAGCAAGAGAATGAAGTGAAAATCAAGCTTAGAGTTGAAAATGGAGGTCATTTACCTAAGTTTGATGAAATTAGGGCTCAAAGAACACTTGGAAAATCTTGGAAGAATAGTGGAAATGGTGCCTCCTACCCTCTTAACCAGCTCGTGAAGAAGAGGAAGAATGAGCATGAATGGTGAGTTTTGGAGTCTAAATGAACTTATAGAAGAAGCTTAGAGTATGGTCCATTGGATTAAGGTGTTGGCCTATCTTAATCACTCAATTTTGACTCATGAATGAACCTTTCTCAACCATGGAAAACATGTACATCACTACCAAATGTGATGTTCTTCACTTTTAAAAATTTTACTTAAAAAGGCTAAAGTAGAGTTTAATGGGTATTCTTGCTTTTTACCAAAACTAGTAAATTCTATCCTAAAATCCTTGATTACTGTGTTAAATTTCTCGATCATTGTGCTAACCTCCCTAGTAATATGTGTACTAGTAAACCTCACATAGAGACAAATTACATTATGACTCAATGCACAATGCAATTCTTACAATATGGAAATCTAGCTTAGACAGTTTCTATTTCTCTATCAAGCTTTACTAAACTAACCACATACATATATATACATAGCAAGAAATTCTATGATTAAAAACATATAACTACTGAAATTAAATTCATACACGCACATATGACACAACACAAAGTTTTCTTTGTCAGTATGAGTTGTAATTTTTCAGGGTGTTACATCTCTAACTTATTTTAATTATTCTACATCATATAATCAGACACTTTAATTAATCACTGACTAATTAAACTAAAATTCAATTTTAAAACTAATTGTATAGTTATTTACAAAAATTCCCTCCTCTTTAAACTCTTATAACTTAATTACCCCTTTTCTAATTCTATGAAATCTATATCACCATTAATCAACCTTAATTATCTCCACTTAATTTCTAACTTAGTTATAATAATTACTAATTTTATTTCAAGTTTCTAATTTCTATTTCCAAACCAAAATCCAATTATTAACATCTAGGTCATTAATGATTTGACTAGAGAATTTTCTCTAAAATATCCTTATTCTTTCTAGACTTTAGTTTAAAAACTTAAGAGCTTAACCATGCTTAGATATCCTATGGTAGCGTATGATTTACTACAATTTCAATAGTCTAAAAGTACTACCTAATCACACAACAAGCAGTAACACTGTCAACTACACACACATGGAAAATTGGGATGTTATAAAATCGGTGGATTTGTGTTTGTTTTCCAATTTCTCTTATGATCGTGGTATCCGCTTGTGTTTGTTTTTTCTGGTTTAGATCCTTTGTGTCATGTATATGAATTTAGGGTGTAGATTACGAAATAAAAAGGTAGCACCCACCTTTGATGGGTTTGGGAAGTTTGGCACATATATCAAAGGTATCTGTGGTAAGTAGTTTATGTTGATAATTTATTTATTTTTGCCTTTCTTTTGGTGTATTGGAAAAAGTGTACGATTTTAAGATTATGCTTGAGAATCATGTCACGAAATTTTGTATTCTCTTTCGTGTTGCATAACTTGCCAACTGTGAGTGTATTTTCGAAAGCCAAATTATATCTATTATACAAGAGGAAATCATAACTTTGACATCAACATCAACATGGCTTAAAAGTGTATCAACAATTAATGCTTTCAATGATGGTGAGAATGCTTTTTTCATAGAATTGGTAGATGATTGTTCAACCTTTTATAGGATACTCTTAACCCACTGCAATTCCAACATAAAAAGAAGAAGAAAGTAAGATCAAGGAATGTGGTTAATATTTTTGTCGTTCATAAAGTTAGGAGTACACCTTCCAACTTTCATAAGTTTTACTAAAACTAATTGTTATGAGTGTAGCAAATACATTTGAAATATATGTTATTATCCGGGGTCCACATGGACGTGGCAAGTGACGTGGCACTTCAATGCGCATGTTAGCCCTGACATAGGAGCACAGACACACTGCCCTTAGCAAAAGTTCAGATCTTGTGTTCCAATAATGTGTAGGTTTTACTGCCCTTATCTCATCGGGACTTACTACCCTAGCAACACAAGGTCGAAGCTTTCTCAGCTTATCATGCTAACCAGTTAAGGCACAAAAGATTTTTAAAATATTTACAAAAATTTATAAAACAAATTCATTATGCAAATAGTTCAGATAAGTAAAACATAGACCAGATCTAGCCATTAGGCAAAGCATCATTGGACACCTCCTCCGTGGACTAATGTTCACACTGATGTTGTCAAACAAATTAAATCCAAGGTTAAAGATCTTCCTTGTCTCTACCTTCCCAATCCTCTAGCCAAAAATTTTGTCGAAATTGATGCATCTGACATTGGTTATGGTGACATTCTTAAATAGTTTGTCAATGGCAAAGAACAAATAATTGCATTTACTTCAAAACATTGGAATCCTGCTCAGCAGAATTATTCTACTGTTAAAAAAAGAATTTTTAGCAATTGTTTTATGCATATCAAAATTTCAATATGATTTACTTAATCAAAGGTTTTTTATTCGTGTTGATTGTAAATCTGCTAAAGAGATTTTACAAAAAGATGTTAAAAACCTTGCATCTAAACAAATTTTTGCCAGATGGCAAGCAATTTTTAGTATCTTGATTTTGAAATAGAATTTCTCAAAGGTATACATACATATATATATATATATATATATATATATATATCACTTATTTGCTATATTCATAACAATTAGTTCTAGTAAAAGTTATGAAAGTCTTAAGACACACTCTTAACTTTATGGATGACAAAAATATTAATCATATTCCTTGATCTTACTTTTTTCTTCTTTCTTTTTGTAATTGCATTTCAACGGGTTAAGAGTCTCCTATAAAGGTTTGAACAATCACCTACAAAATCTATGCAAAGTGTTTTCTCATCATCATTGAAAGCATTAATTGGTGATACACTTTTAAGGCATGTTCATGTTAATGACAAAGTTACGGTTGCCTCTTACATAACTAATATAATTTGGATTGTAGAAATACACTCACAGTTGGAAATTTATGTAATACGAACAAGAATACCAAATTCCGCAATATGAGTCTCAAGTAGAATCTAAAATCATACACTTTTTTAAAACAATCGAAAGATGGGCAAACATAAATAAACTGTCTACATAAATCACTTACCTAGAAAAATAGTATGCTTCACGGTCCAAAAAAACACCACAGTGATTTTCCCGTGCAGATCTGCCCTGCCTAGTCTCAACATATACCTCTGATATCGGTGCCAAACTTCCCAAACCCATCGAAGGTGGGTGCTTCCTTTCTCTTTCAAATTCGGTAGTGTTTACCCTGGGCCGTACTACACCCTAAATTTAAATGCACGACACAAAGGATCTAAACTAGAAACTACAAACACAAGCGACTACAATGACCATTAGAGCGAACGGAAAACAAACACAAATCAATCGATTTTTCCCACCTATGCACCTTTACTAACCCTAAATCCAACATAACATTGTGCTCATCCACGTAGACCACACATTAAGACGACATTTGTTTTAGTTCGAACACAAGTGGAAAATAATAAAAAGAAATGTTTTTTTTTTTCCTTAAACATCATCTTTAACACCTAACCAATCTTTAAACAAACTCTACTAGTGACCATTAGATTAAAAGCCCATTCATATGACTGTAACCAAAAGTTTCCCAACTTAGGAAATGAAATTAAGTTTCCCACGATAGAATTTCGTCAAAATCTCAATCCTAATTTTATTAGAGTTTGTGTTCTTGTTGTCAACATTCTGAGAACCATTGGTTTACCCAAATCTACTTAACTTAATACTTTTCAAGTGACTTTTATTTCATGACTTTCATATAATATACCATGTGTAAAAAATTAAGGCTTACATCTTAATTATACTTTTCACCTCATTTTTTTTTTAATTTTTAGCGAATTTTACTCTTAACAAATTAATTTAATGCACCTTAAGAAATTTGTGAATTTTATCTTTGACCATTTTAGATGCTAACATAATTGCATTGCACTTTTTACTCCCATTTTTTTGCTTTTTTTTTTTTTTTCGGAAAATTTTGCACCTATCTTTTTTACCTTTTGGTGAACTTTGTAAGATAAATAAATTTATCATGAACGAATTTATGAGTTTAAAACACCGACATAACAGTTACTTGTTGAAGAAATGATCAAGATGAGAATTTCATGTACGTAGTGCACCTGCAAAAATCTAAAAGCCAAGTCTTTCTTTGTTTGATCACATTCCTCTTATTCTAGATTTTTAAATGGAACAAACCCTATAGAGCAATTGATAACGTGACGGAAAATGGGACTTAGCCTTTTCTATTTATTAACCCTAGGAACCTCCCATTATGGGCCCAGTGCTTACAGCCACATTGTTTTCCCACACTGATCAAAATTAAGTGTTCAAAGCCTTAAACAATTAATCACATTATTAGTGGGCTTGAGTATCATCAAATGGATCATAATATTAGCCTATTTTTGACAAAAAAAATATTACAATTAATTTTAACCCACAAGAATATATGGGAAATTTCTAACATTTTCCCACTTGGGCAAAACTAATTGTGCATTTTTAATTTTATAAAATATTTTCGAAAATGACTCTTAGGCTAATAACATATTGTGGTCACAAAACAAATGATCTAAAGATACAACACCTAATTAAGACTCCATCCAACAAAAGCCATGTAACACCAAGCCTAAGTCTCTTGGTAAAGGGATCAACCAACATGGAATCTGTGTCCACATGATCCACCATTATGGAACCATCTTTCACAAGATCTTTAACAGTCAGGTACTTCAACTCCTAGTGCTTAAATCCTTTAGAAGTCTTATTATTCTTTGTATAAAACACAACAACAATTTTATCATAGAAAATCTTTAGTGGCCTAGCAATAGAGTCTACAATGCAAAGTTCTGCCATAAGATTCCTCAACCAAACAACAAGAGTAGCGGCAACAAAACAAACAATGATCTCTACTTGCATAGTAGAAGAGGGCACAAGAGTTTGTTTCTTACTCTTCCAGGATATCGCACCCCCATCCATCATAAAGATGTATCCAGAAGTCGATCTCCTATCATCAAGGCACCCACTAAGATCTGAATATGTGTACCCCATAACCTCCAAGTTGTCAAATCTCCTATGCACAAACATATACTCCTTAGTCTTCTGCAAGTACCTGATCACCTTTTTAGTAGCTATCCAATGATTATTCCCAGGGTTCGACTAGTATCTACCAAGAACGCCAAGTATGAAAGAAATATCGGGTCTAGTGCATACATGAGGCTGGCCATAACACTCCCAAAAGGCTTGTTGTTCATCTCTACATGCTTAATCTCATTCTTAGGACATTGGTCCTTATTGAATTTGTCACCTACGACAACTGGAACATCTCTAAGTTTACAATTCTACATATTGAATATCTCTAAGACTCTATTAATGTAAGCCTTTTGAGATAACCCGAGTGTATAGCGTGATCTATCTCTATGAATCTCAATCCTCAACATAAAAGAGGTCTCACTAAGATCCTTCATGTCAAAAGATCTCATTAGCATATGCTTTGTCCCATGCAACATGCCAAGGTCACTATAAGCCAACAATATATCATCTACATATAGCACAAGGAAAGTAAATTTGCTCCCACTAACCTTGAGTTATATGCAATGATCAACCTTATTCTCCTCAAATCTCATTGAGGTCGCTACTTTGTCAAATTTCAGGTACCACTGTCTATTGGCTTGTTTCAAGCCATAAATTGACCTCTTTAGTTTACATACCAAGTGCTCATTACCATTAATACAAAAACCTTCAACTTTGTTGCATGAATACTGTCTTACTCAAATCACCATCCAGAAAAGTTGTCTTCACATCCATTTGGTGCAACTCTAAATTGAAGTAAGCTACTAGGGCCTAATAATTCTAAAGGAATCCTTTGTAGATACAGGAGAAAAAGTCTCTTTAAAGTCTATTCCCCCTTCTGCGTAAAACCCTTTGCCACTAATCTAGCCTTAAATTTCTCAATGTTACCATTTGAGTCCTTCTTTGTCTTGAAGACCTATTTACAACCAATTGCCTTACAATTCTCAGGCAACTCAACTAGCTCCTATACGCATCTAAGTGACATAATTTGTATCTCTTCATTCATTGCATGCTTCCACATTTCTGACTGAGGGAAAGAAACAACTTCATGGTAGCTTTTTGGATCAACAATGTCGTCGATGTCATATGCATCCTCACTAAGATAGACTTGAAACTCATCACTAATAGCAAGTATCCTCTCTCTAGTTGACCTCCTCAAAGGAACCTGTGGAACCTGCTCAACTAGTTGTGCATTCTCATTCACAGTATGAGGATTAACATATCATTGGCGTGAGAGCCAACTATATCTCTAGTCGCAATTGTAGTCTCAATAGGAACAATTAGGACCCTAGTCTCAGTTGGGACAATCTGAACCCTAGTCTCAATTAGAACAACATTTGAAACACTAACAACTGGAACAATTACTGGCAAAGAAATATTCTCATGCGACTTGACATCAATATCATCAGATGGAATAGCAGGGTCTGCCACATCAAGCTCCAAAAACTTAGCATTCATCGACTCTACAATTTTGTTCTCCTTACCTGGATAAAAGAACCTGTATCTTGTAGCGTGATGTGGATATCCAATGAAAAAGCAACAACTCGTCTTGGGGTCTGTCTTTTTCTACAAGGGATTATAAATTTTTACCTCAACTGGGCAACCCCAGACTCGAAGATGGTTTAGGCTAGATTTTCTTCCTGTCCAAAGTTCAAAAAGAGTTTTGGGAACGAATTTACTAGGAACTCTATTCAGGATGTAAAAGGTTGTTTTCAAGGCTTCTCCCCACATAAATTCTGGCAAGTTACATATACTCTTCATGCTTCTCTTTATATCTTTAAGTGTTTTGTTAGGCGTTTCGGCTACACCATTTTGTTCAGGAGTCCCAGTCATGGTGTATTGTGGAACTATTCCACAATCCTACAAGTATAAGGTGAATGGTTCCATATGTTTCCCTGTGACATCATATTTACAATAATGCTCTCCACCATGGTTAGACATTACAATCTAGGTGATTTTCCCCAACTGCTTTTCCACTTCGCTTTTAAAAATTTTGAACTTTTCAAGTGCTTCAGATTTTTATTTAATCACGTAAAGATAGCCATATTGGGAAATCATCAATGAATGTAATGAAAAACTTATTACCATAAATTGTAGAAGTTAGGGGCCCACTAGTGTCTATATGAATAATCTCTAAAAGATCTAAACTTCTAGTTGCATCTTTCTATTTGGTTTTAGTAAGCTTTCCCCTTATACAATCCACACAATTACCCAAGTCATCAAAATCCAAGGAAGGTAGAATATATGTCTTTGTCAGTCTCTCAACCTTTTCCCTATAAATATGACCTAAGCGTTTGTGCCACAACATAAATGATTTTTCTTCAACTTTAGACCTTTTAGCAACAAAATTCTCAACTAAAGATGAAGAAATATTGTCAGAATCTAAAGACAATTTATATAAACCATCCACTAAAGATCCATAACCAATAATTTGGGAGTTCAACATCAGATTTTTTTTCTATCACCAAAAGTAAAACTAAAAACAAGTTTGTCAAAACAAGAAACATAAATCAAATTTCTCCAAAAAGAAGGTACATAAAAGGTATCCTTCAAAACCAATTAAAATCCATAAACTAAAACTAGGTTGGCATCTCCCACTTTCTCTACACGTTCAAGATCATTTTCTACCCTTAACTTGCTTTCCCTCAGACTGGCTCCCTCAAATTTTTGAACCCCTAAAAAGGCACAACAATATGGGTTGTTGAACCACTATCAAGCCACCAAAATTCCATAGGAATATCTACTAGATTAGACTCAAGACAAACAAAAGTTAAGTTATTACCTCCTCATTTCTACTTGTTCTCTAGCCAAGCTTTGAACTTTCCAAAATTAGATTTCTTATGCCCCTTCTCCTTACACCAAAAGCACCAAATATCTTTCTTAAACATAGCTGGCCTAGGACCTCTTACATTATGGTGCCGACCTTTACCTGGTTTCCCTGAACCTTGATATCTATGATAAGCATTAGATGCACTTTTTGTATTTTTTCGTGTCCCTTGCCAAAAGTGGGTTTGCCATGGATTGATAATAGGGCTATGACACTATTTTCTTTTTTGAGTTTCTCTTCTTCGACAACAAATTGGTAATAAGGTTATTCACAGTCTATTTCTCACCAATGATATTGTGGTCAATTTTAATTTGTGTAAAATCAGCAGGTAAGCTCTTTAAGGCATGTTTAACTATGAATTTTTCAATAAGGTCAATTTGGTGAGATTTAAGCTTGGTTTGGATGTGAACCATCTTCCCAATGAATTCCCTTACACCCCCAAAATTATCATATCTCATGTTTGTTAACTGCTTCATTAGACATCCAGACTCTGCGTTATTAGATACTTGGTACCTCTTTCTTAGAGCATCGAGGAACTCCTTAGTTGTCGATTTCTCTAGCAGCCTCAAAAAATGTTCAGAGATAACCCTCTTGGTAGTAATCAAACTAAACCTATTAGACCTCTCCCACTTAGGCAAAAGTTCCTTCTGTTCAACGTGCTCTCCGAATTGATCACATGCTTACCCTTACATAAAGCTAAATCAAGATCAGAAATTCCCAAAGAGAATTCCAAACTTGCTTCCAATTACGGTAATTTGATCCATTCAAGATCTCAATGGAAGAAAAATAGTTGTTCACAGAAAAGTTAACTGTTAAGTCAAAACAAGAATGCATTATGACATAGTACAAGACAAGATATAGGCAAAAAAAAGAAACAAGCTATCAATGTGAGACCAGTATAATAACACATTCCCCTTGGGACAGAATGCACAAACCAAGGTTACATCCCAGGCCAAAACTTCAGATGGGTTAATCCATGAACATACACAAAGTTCATAAAATTGTCCCCTTTAGACAGACAAATCCCTCAACTCAATGCATTCCCCAATAACTCCATCCATTCTTAACTCAACCCAAACACACGACAATCCCCTTTGGGCAAGCAATCGCATGCATAGACAAAAAAATTCCTCAAAATACCAAAAAAAATCATGAATCAATATTGAAAAACAATATGAACACACATAATAACCAAGAGGGGGGGTGAATTGGTTTAAACTTGGCCTTTTAAAATCTTTAAAGAATCAGAGTTATAAGATCGTATCACAATTAAACCAAGAATGCTATAACCAATCAAACCACTCAGCTCAACAAAATAATTGCTAAAACCCTCACCTTGTTGAGTAATAAATATTTCACCAAAGAATCACAAATTAAGATAGCAAGAAGAGATTAAAGAAAGTAATCAACACAAGAAATTATACTGGTTCACCTCTCAACAAGAGAAGCTACATCCAGTTTCCTGTAACCAAAACTTGATTAGAGTTCCACTATTCACAAAATTTAGTTCTTACAAGCTTACAACAATCACCTTTAATCAACCCTAGATTAAGAACATAAATCTAAAACCCTTTCAGAATCCTAGTGACCAAGATTAAGAGAAACCCTTCTCTACCCTTCCCTCTAGAGAACCATACTCTAGCAAAGCTTTAAGAAACTTTTGTAATAGCAACAAACAGTTAGAAAATTAACAACGAATTACACACATAAACTAATGGAGAGAAACAACCTGATGATCCATAGTATGTGATTGCATATGATTACCAATCTTGATCAAGGTTGAAAGAAAACAAGTTTTAGACCAAACTCTCAAAGAGCTTCTTTAAAATCTTGTCCAAGAAGAAACCTTTCAATGAAACATGAATATTGGAATTTGTGGACAAGAGCTTTATGACTCAGAGTATATCTTCTCACGTCAGAAGACTTTTAAAACTATGAAAATTCACAATGTAATGATCTGTGTATTTTTCAAAAGACCTAACAAATATTTATAATAAACTATTGTAACTGAATTTAATCGATTAAATCGCCAATGTAATTGATTAAAACCACAAATGTAATCGATTAATAACAAATTCAATCGACTAAAATGTTCTTGAGCTTTCTGGAAAAGATATATGAACAAAGTAATCGATTAAATCACCATGTAATCGATTAACACAGAAAATCTTGTTTTCCAAAACGCGCCAGGTAAACGATTATCACAAATCGTAATCGATTATCACAGGAAGACATTTCTATGACTTTGTGAAGTGTAATCGATTACTATTCTACTGTAATTGATTAAAGTGTTCTTGAATCTTTCTGGAAAAGATTCATGAGCAATGTAATCGATTAATTCATAATGTAATCGATTAACACAGTAAGTCATGTTTCAAAAATAAGTCAAGTAATTGATTACCACCATATCGTAATCGATTATCACAGGAAGACTTCAACTATGATTTGTGAAAAGTAATCGATTACCATATAATTGTAATCGATTAATGTTCTTCAAAGCTTAAGTAATAGATTACTATTAGTTGGTAATCGATTAAAGTAGTACGAAATTGTTTTTACAAAACAAGCTTTGAACACTTTGACTTTTTCAATGCAATCATAAATACTTTAAATATTGTTCACAAAACATATGTCTTTTGTAAAACCATAAATACAAGACAATGAATGATGTTTATGCAAATGCAAAGGATCATAGGATGAAACTCTTATCCATTTAAGAATTACATATGTCTTCAATTGAATGACATGTAAAAGCTAAAACCTTTCCTTGACTAAGATCCTCAACACTTGATCCTCTTCAAGCTCTCCTTGTTTCTAACAAATATAAGTGGTCCCACTTTAGTGATAACGACTTGTAGTAAACCATGAAAATTCTTGTACATGAGTCAGTTTTATCTTGTCCAAAACCATGATCCAATCAACAGACAAATGCATCAAAAGAGCATTTTTACTAGTCATAAATCAATTAAATAACATTTCACCATACGTTTTGACCTTAAACAATAATAATTATAAATTGAATCATTCTAATATTAAATAAATATCAACTATAGAAAGCAGAGAAAACTAAATAAGAAGAAATAAATTTTCAATGAAAAATGCTTCAACACGGTAACCACTGGTCTGTTATTAAGGTATCTTATTATTAATATCCATATAAGCCATAACATAATCTCATCGTGAAAAATATTGCACGTAACAATTTCAGCACCAAGTATTTAGTTTATGAGGAGGGTTATATGTATAACCAAAAAATTGTAACAACCTTTTACAACCTTTTTTACTCACCGTTAGATTAATTCTTAATCAATGGTTAATAATTTTTCCTTCTCTCTCCTCAGTTTTGTTATCTCCAACTTTTACTCTTCCTTGGGTCTCACTGGAAGAAGGAAAAAAAACCACCGATTGAAAGAGGAAGAGGTATCGACATTTCTAAATCTCCAAAATTAAAGATAAAATTATATGTTTTGTTGATTTTTTATTTCGTCCGTTCTATTTTGTTGATAAAATCATCACCCATTCTACTTTTTTTCACTGGAAGAAGAAAAAAAAAACCACCGATTGAAAGAGGGAGAGGTATCGGCATCTCAATTAGCAACTTTGTTTTTGTGAATGAATCATAAATAACTATGGACTTCAAGTTTTTATGATTTTTATCATATCTTTGCTGTTGTTTGCTAGAAATTTCATATAATTTTTTATTAATCTAAAAGTCTTTTTTGTTATTTTAATAGCAACATATTTTATTTTTTTATGATTAATAATTCTATTCACTTCTTAAGTTCATGACAAAATAACAAATGACTAACATTTGAATTAATCTCTGAAATAAGGTTAATTCAAAAGAAATGAGTAATAATTTGTTTTAAACAGAGAAGGTCAAATTTATATAGATTTATATAACTAGTTTTAATTTGAACAGCTTTGGACTAGTTCTTTCGTTTGCCAAGCAACCCTTAAGATTAGCATATAGGTTAAGATTACCATTTTTGCATCCATACACTATCAATTTCGATAATACTTCATCACTGATGTGAGTGATGCCCTTTAATATATGCCAGTGAAACTTTTTCCCAATCAATGACCAAATGCACAAACTCTAAAATTACTTCTCATATGATTTTAACTAAATGCTGGTTTGCTTATTTCTGACAGTGATTCTTGCTAAAGTGGTTTCTCAATAGCACAAATTCATAGCAAGCACTTGAGCATCTATGGGTATAATCAGGAGTTGCTTTTCTTTCATAGAAGGGACAATATGTGGAGTTTACTTGGCTCAGAATTATCAAGTTCCTAAAATGCAGACTTTGTCTACTCAAATACAGAACAGAGAGGCTACGGTTGCAGCTGAAAGGCGTCAGATTGATTAAAAAGTTACAAAAATCATTGAATTGAAAAATAAGGTAGAAAAGATTTACTCTTATATGTGTATTACACGTTGCTTTGTGGTCATAAGTTTTTGTCTATGCTACATTGCCAAAATAATTTTGTGGTCAGAAATTGATACAAAGAGGTTTGCATAAAACCCAAGACCATTGAAATGAGCCAAGTGAATCAGAGTTATCCTGCAGTAATGGAAGGTTCAATGCTTCAGATGAATTTGCAGATATTTTTGCAGTAATGGAAGGTTCAATGCTTCAGATGAATTTGCAGATATTTTTGTACAACCATTTATGATGGCTTCTCTTTATGATGCTAATCTAAGAAGAATCTTGGTAGCGACATGCAACATTAATGTAATCAAATCCTGAAAGCATAGTGTGATTGTAAAAATTCTTGTCTTTCTTATCTTTTTTTTTTGTAATATTAATGCTAGATTTCACATACTGCTTCTATGTAAGATTACATTAAGTAACTTTTAATGAATCAAGAAAGAGTTGTCAGATATGCAATTGTGACTCAGGTTACTTCAGTCTATTTTGCGAACAACATGGCTATTCATCATGAAACTTGAGTTAAAACTTTTTACAAATCACGTGGTACGATCATGTTAGTCACAAAAGGACTATTTGAAACTTTGTTTGCAGTAAGTGCCATCTTAGAACATCAAGTAAAGAATAAGATAGGCCTAGCTTTCATTGCACTTAAAATATCTCAATTTTCTAGAATTAAAAAAGCAAAAAAGGAATGAAGATAACTCAACATTGAATATTATGCATCTATACATTCTCTAGCATAAAAGTTAATACTCCAACAGAATAACCATTAAAAGAAAAAAAATAGAATTTTAAAAAATAAATACTTATTATCTAAATTTGAACCAAAAGAAGAATGACTTTAAAATAATCAATAAACACGTAACATAATTGAAACTAAAATTAATCTAGACTTATTTCTTTCCATGTGCGTTTATTACGTCCTCGCTTCTTGCAAATGCCACAAATATTAGTATGCTTTGATGCTTCTTCGATCCCGCTACGAATCTTGCGTCCCTGTGAAGTGCTTTGTGAGTCCCTTTTTCGCCCTTTCGTTTGCGAAATATTTGGATCCTTCAAGTTCATTGTAAAAGGCTCTTCATGATGAGAACCCAACAATTGTAAATTAGAATCCCTAAGAGCACTACTCTCTTCATATGCTGGAACTTGTTCTACAACTTTACATAGAGAATCAATACCATCACAAATTAATCTAAATGCTTCATCTGACTTATATGCAAGGTCATCAAGTTTGGAATATCTGGAGCGTAAGTGAAAGCTGCGAAGAAGCCTATCTCCATTTGAGGTACATTTGTCCTTCTCTAGGCTTGGTATCACATTTCCTTCCTTGCTCCAACGCTGCAAAATGAAGTGTTCAGGAATCTCCTCAACATTTTCAATAAAAAAAATAGCAAGAACATGCCGACATAAGATTCCCATGAACTCAAAATAATGGCAAGAACACCTAGCTTCTTTGTTTTCCAATTTCATCTCAACTGTTGCAAAATCTTTTATGTCTTTGCTATTAAAAACTCGGTAAATAATCCACTCACAATCATTTCCAAGTTTCTCCTTAGAAAATCGTAGACTAAGAGAAAGTTGATCGCAAAACTTTAAAAAAATTGCATGGGTATACACTTTAGCAGCATGCTCCTCCAATGGCATATTAAATGTCAAAAGTCTTTCTTTGTGCCTAGATTCAAAGTCTTCTTTTTTGAATGACTCGTAGCGAGCATCTACTGCTTGATTATATTTCTCCACAAATTCCCTTAAAGTTGTGCCAGATGTAACAAAACCATCAAAGAATGAATTTATACTTTCGCTACGTTGAGTAGTGTTCATACCAGCAAAGAAAGTGGAACAGTTAAATATTGGTACCTAAGAGGATCTAATTGTATAAAGTACATTTAACCACTCATTTTCAGTAAGACCATACTGAAGAAGAAGACTCTGCCATATATCTTCAAAATCTTGAGTACTCTTGGAGTTCCAAATACAGTCATTGAGATGCTTCTTAAATGACACGTGCTCATGGTAGAGATGGGACAACTTCTCTGGAAATTTTCTCATTATATGCCACAAACAAAATCGTTGTTTGGTGTTTGGGAAAACTTTGTTGACTGCATTGCTAATCGCCAAGTCCTTGAAGACAAAATAACATAAGTAAGTACGCAGTCACTAATAAATAGCCATATTTAAGATGATATAAAAAATATTACAATAAAATACAATAAATTGATCATACCTGGTCAGCAATTATGGCAACTGGATGTTTCCCATTCATTGCTCGAAGCCATTCCTCAAAAAGCCATACAAAAGTATCCTCGGTTTCATCTTGTAATAAAGCACATTTGAATAAGAGGGACTGCAAATGATTATTTACACCAACAAATGGTCCAAATGGCATGGAATACTTATTAGTCCTATATGTTGTGTCAAACGTGATGACATCCCCAAAAAGCTTATAGGCGTGTCTGGATCTTGCATCAATCCAAAAAAAACTTTCCATCCGATCGTCATCATCACACTTTATAGAATAAATGAAATCCAGATTCAATGATTGTTGCTGAATACAATAAAGTAGGACAGATTGTGCATCCCCAACATCATATATTCTTTTTCTCACTTTTTTCATATGATTATAACAATCTCGACTATCAAATCCTAAATCATGGCTTTTAAAGATGGTGGCCACCTTTCCAGTAGGCAAACCCGCCTTATTGAAATCTTCTACCAAACATTTTGCAGCATCGGACATTTGTCTATGTGATCTCAAATATGTAACACTTTTCGGACTAACCATCTCATGGTTATGGTTATTGTAGAAATATGTAATTTTCCACATATTTGTCTTTTTACTTTTGGAAGCCTTGAGACAAGCTTGACACCCTATACATGATGTTGATGTCTGTCTTGATTTGGTGTCACATGTTTTTTTCCCTTGTCGATAACCCTCTCTAACACATGTTAGAATCACATAGTTATTCTTTGATGTTCTTTTCCGAATTCCCAAACCTTTTGCCCTACCAAATGTTGTATACAAGTCTACTATATCATTTTGTTCAGGAAATGTCATTCCAACCTCAATCAAAATATCATTATTCTTTGTCGGTGATAACGGAATTGCATTCAACATATTATTAGGTAAGTCTTCTTCTATTTCATCAAGTATGTCGTCTCCCATTTCATCATGTTCCATTTCATTCGACAAACCATCGTCACTGAAGTCAATATAATCTAATGGATCGACATCCATATTAACCTTCACCAAAGTAAACAAATGAACTAAAACATTATTAATTAAGAACTATTGTATTTCTTTATAGCAAAATTTTTCAATTAAGCATGAATGATAAATCAATGCTGTTAAAAGCATGTAGCCACGATGTAATAAAAAATCCAACCACTAAAAAACTGACTGAGAAGTAAATCTTGAAAAGCACTGCCATGAGTTAATAACAGAAATATCAGATTGATTACCTCTTCTGAAGACACTCCCATTTTATCAATATAAGAAGTTTTTCTAATTGCCTTGATTTGTAATCAGAAGATAGTCCACTTTGGCTGGGCTTTAGATATCCTTACATTTCTTTCCTCTTGCTAATTTTCTTGACTGCTACAGATTAAATACTTGGCCTTTTGGGTAATCAGAGCCAAATTCCATCAATATTAATTATTGCTGCACATAGAGCAATAGTTACTAGGCTTATCTAAGCGCAAGAGATAGGCAAGATATGAAGAATGTCAAATGCAAGACAAAAACTTGACTCAAAATAGAAAATTTGGCAACAGAATCAAGAAGAAAAAAAAGTAGAATGGACGATGATTTTATCAACAAAATAGAACGGACGAAATAAAAAATCAACAAAACATATAATTTTATCTTTAATTTTGGAGATTTAGAAAGAAAAAAAAGAAAGAAAAAGAAAAAAAAGGACAATGTGAGATGCCGATACCTCTTCCTCTTTCAATCGGTGTTTTTTTTTTCTTCTTCCAGTGAGACCCAAGGAAGAGTGAAAGTTGGAGATGACAAAACTGAGGAGAGAGAAGGAAAAATTATTAACCATTGATTAAGAATTAATCTAACGGTGAGTAAAAAAGGTTGTAAAAGGTTGTTACAATTTTTTGGTTGTACATATAACCCTCCTCTTAGTTTATATTCAATAACAAGAAAATAAACTAATAATATAATGCATAAGAAGTTGCTTGAATTGAAAAAGGAATAAGGAACGTAACAAAATATTATAATAATATTGAATTCAGTAATAATATATTGCATTATTTGCTCACACTATTATTACATTGAATTTCAAAATTCAATCAAGCCAAAGCGATTGCATTCGAGAAAAAAAAAACGGACAACAATTAAATTTGAACAGCATCAAATATTCAATTTTTTGTTTGACAATTTATATTTGAAGAAGCCATAATCGGAAATATAAATTGTCGATAATCAAATATGAATTAGGTTTTGGCTTTCGACAATTTATAGTTGAAGAAGGGCATCGGTTAATATTCATTATATCAATAATCAAATATGAATTTGCGGCAACGATATAAATTGTCTAAAACCAAAACAGAAAAGGGTTTGGGTTTTAAATCATATAAATTAGGTTTTGATAACAAATGTGAGATAAATAAATTTATAAATTTATATGAGTTTAAAATACTGGCATAACACTTATTTGTTGAATACATGATAGATGAGAATTGTCTCTACATAGTGCAACTTGAGAAATCTAAAAGTCAAGCCTTCCTTGCATGATCATACTCTCTTTACTTTATTCTAGAGTTTTCAATGAGGCAAACTCTATAGAAACGTGATGATAAATGAAACCTAATTTTGCTATTTATTAATCCTAGGTACCTTCTATTATGGGCTCAATGATTAAGCCCATTTTTCTATATTGATCAGAATTAGGTGTCCAAAGTTCGTAAACCATCAATCATATTATTAGTGAACTAAAGTATCATCAAATGGATCATAATATTAATTTATTTTTTTACAAAAAAATAATATTACAATTAATTATAACCCACAAGTATATATATGAAAAAATTCTAACAATTTTCACCCCTAATGTTTTCTTTTAGCAAATTTTACCCTTATTTTGCTCTAATTAACGGAAAAATGATAGTAGGTAAAACTAGTGAGTTTCTTATAAAGTAAGGGGTAAAATACTTTAAATTAATTTGTTTGGACTAAAATTGTCAAAATTTTAGAAAGTTGGAGGTAAAAAGTTTAATTAAGCCAAAAATTAATTAACTACATATCGTGTATGTAATTAATTGTAAGGTGTTTTAACAATGATTCACATTTTGTATCAATATCATAGTAGCAAAAAATGTTAATTGTCAAGATGTGGGGAAAAACTACATATTCCTATAAAAAATTTCATGTCTTCTGTTAACTATAAGATTTTAAAATAATTTTTATAAAATAGTTTCTTTTATATATTATTAGTGAAAAAAATTTAGGATAAATTCATTAGAATTTAATTAGTATAATTTTTAAAATAAGTTTTTTAAAAAGGTTAATAAACTTACTATATATAGTGATGGAAATATAAGCATTATCTTGTGTTTTGTATCTGTATTTTATTGTACTAACACGTTTTGATGGTCCTAAATTAGAGGTGGTCATGAAGGTGAACGAGGTGGGTGACTGCCTAAGGCCCAATTTTCAGAAGAACAACAATTTTTTATGTAATTTTATAAATATTAAAATAAAAATTTATATAATAAAAATAAAAACTATATAAATTTTTTATTATGAACATGTGATGGTGCAATTATGCAAATGAATGCTAAACATAAAAAGGAAAATGTGAACATTTATGGTATAATATTTTTCACATGTCGGTATGAATCTCTCTTACTCTTTCAATGTTAGCATAACAAAAACCTCAAACTTTCTTTCTTTGACTCTCCAACTCTTATATTTCTCATCTCCTAGTTCCCCATCATCCTAGACAGTTGAACAATTGAACTCGCTATTACGAAGAAGTTATAACAATTTTCATGCCACTGCTCATAGCTCATAAGTTTAATCACTTTTTCAGAGAGCTTTGTGCCTTTAGTTATCCCAACAGAAATGTGTTAGCCTAATTCAGCGAGCCGATCGATATGATAAAGTTGTTAGCCAAATTGTTGCAGATATTTTGGGAGTTGTTCCTTCTTCAATGCTTGGCTCAAGACCCAAGTTGTTAGAACTCTTAACTTTGGTGCAAGGCTTAAGGGACACATCTTTTGAGTGGCTCGATGTCTCTCCATCTCCCTTCTCTATACAAGCTTATTGTGTGTAAGGTTGACTAATGGATGTATGAGAGAGAAAATCTAGAAAAAGATTGTGTGAGAATACCTCTACAAGATGTTTGAGTGTGACCTCTTTAGAGAAGCTTGAATACCACCATACTTGGTGATGCTTGATTGTATCTCTAGTGAAAAGCTAGGGAAGTTTGACTCTTGTAACCCATTATTCTTATAGTGGAAGTTTGATTCTAGACCAGTGTCACATGGGTCTTTTATTTCTTCACATTGAGGAACGTTTTCCTACGTTAAACAAATTGATTGTGTTCTTCTCTATCTCTCTCCTCTTGCATTTTTGTTTCGCTTCGGCAATTGACTTGAGGTCCGTCTTGACCCAACAGTGGTATCAGAGCCTAGGTTCGAGGGTTTTGAAAGAGATGAAATGGAGACCCGTGGCATAACCCTTGACGGAGATATGTTCAAGTTGACTGCTGACAAATTCACTTATTGGAGATCGATGATGGAAGATCATCTCTATTGCAAAGATCTATATGAGCCCATCGTTCTTGATGAGAGACCTGAAGGAACAACCGATAAGGAGTGGAAAATTTTGAGTCGTAAGGCGGTAGCTACAATTAGGAAATACATTGACAAAAGCCTCTTTGAGCATGTGTCTGAGTTCACGAACGCGTACGAGTTGTGGAACAAGTTGGAATCCATGATTCAGAAGAAGACTCCGAGGAACAAAGCCCACCTGGTTCGCCAACTTGTGAAGCTCGAATACAAGGACAACATGAGCATGATTGAACACCTCAACATCTACAAAGGTATTGTAAACCAATTGTCCAAAGCCGACATGAAGATTGATGACGAGATGCAGGCTTTGCTGCTGTTGAGTTCGATGCCAGAAAGCTGGGATACTCTGGTAGTGACATTGAGTAACTCGGCTCCTAAAGGAAAATTGAAGATGGATGTCGACAGACAACCTCTTGAATGAAGAAGCCAGGAAAAGAGAACGAGGTGTTTCCAGCAAATCTGAGGCCAATGTGGCTGAAAATAAAGGAAGATCCAATGCCCAGGGTCGTAGCAAGAGCCGAGGTCGTGATAGACGTGACAAGTCAAAAGGCCGATCAAGGCCAAAGTATGAACTGAAGTGCTTCTGAAAACAATAGGAATTCCCACAATAACCAAGAGGGGGGTGAATTGGTTTAAACTTGGTCTTTTAAAATTATTTATAAAATTAGAGTCAAATGATCTTAATCACTTTTAAACCAAGAATGCTTTTAATCAATCAAATTACTCAGCACAAGAAATCAATAGCTCAAAAAATAGAACTTGTTGAGTAATGATAATAACACCAAAAAAAAAATGAACAAGATGACTTGTAGAGATAGAGATAAAGAAAATCAACACAAGCAATTTATACTGGTTTACTTCTCAAGAGAAGCTACATCTAGTTTCTTCTAATTAACACTAGATTAGAGTTCCACTATTATAAAATTCAGTTCTTACAAGTTTTATATCACACACTTTATCAACACTAGATAAAGAATAGAAATCTAAAACCCTATTAGACTTCTAGTAATCAAGAACCAGAGAACACTACTCTGGTCTTCCCTAGAGAACACTACTCTAGAACAAGCTTCAAAGAACTCTTTACAAGCTTATGTAATCGATTACAATTTATGGTAATCGATTAAATCAGTGAAACATGATTTTCAAGATAGTTTGTGTAATCAATTACTGTCTATGGTAATCGATTAAAGCAGCAATGCATTACTTTTGTTTTACACTATGTAATCGATTACAATGTTAGGTAATCGATTAAAATGTTCTTCAATGCTTTTCTAGATTTAAAACTTAAGCAAATAATCGATTATACTGTTGTGTAATCGATTAAAATAAAAGGACTGCATTTTTCCAAAAACATTTCTAATTTACTTCCTTTTCAAAATAGCTTTGATTCTTTGATGAAAACACTTAAGCATGTAAATGATTATATGCATGCAAATGCAAGGATCAACAGATTGGCTTCTCATACACTTCATTTTGGATTTCAATCTTCAAGACATGTGAAAAGCTCAAAACATTCTTCTAAGTCAAAAGCTTCATTCTTCTAGTTGCTCCCCCTATATCCAACAACTTCTACTGTGGGAAGCCCAGACACAAGAAGACTATCTGTTGGACTCTGCAGAAAGATAATCAGAACGACACTGTGAAGTCAGATAAGATTGTTCCAAAGAAGAAAGAAGACAAGAACACCACTACGGTGGTTGCCAATACTGAAGCCGAGATACTTCTACTCGGAGAAGATAATTTTTTGAATGTTGCCTATGATGACTGTGCTTGAATTGTTCACTCAGGTGCCTCTTTTCATATTACTCCTCACAAATTTTTTTCTCATCATACAGAAGTGGTGACTTTGGAGTTGTGAAGATGGGAAGTCAGGTGACCAGCAAAATTGTTGGTGTTGGTGATGTAACCCTGACCACAGATGTTAGGTGCCGACTTATGTTGAAAGATGTAAGGCATGTGCCTGACATGCGATTGAACCTAATCTCGGTTGGCAAGCTAGATGATTCCAGGTTAGTGAACTACTTTGGAAGTTGTAGATGGAAATTAGCCAAGGGAAACTTGGTGATGGCTCGATGTAACAACCCGCCATGTTGCCATTATATCACTAACTCTTAATCATAAAATTAATGTAAATTTTTCTTTTTTAAAGGAAACACCCCTTTTTAATTTTCAATGAAAACTGTGGTAAATCTTTCGCGAGCACATGATGACCATCATCATAGGAAATGTACATGATCAAAGATATGCATGAGGCATTTCAAAAATACATACATACATACATACATACATACATACATACATATATATATATATATACACATATATATGAAGCATAATTTAATTACAGAAACAAAAGACTATGTCCAAAATATATCGATTGTTTTACCAATGAAGTAAGGAATTAAACGTCAAGGTGTGATTAGCAAAACACGAGTATGACTATCAAAACAAATGGTACAACTAGCAAAATGCAAAGGTGAGTGTCCATTTGCTCGACGGCTCAACCCAAAAAGCGATCATCTTCCTGGTCAGCTACTGCTGTCCATCTGCTCATGCGAACACAGTTCGTGATCATCATAGGTACCAAAACCACCTGGTACAACAAAGCAAAGGTGAGTTCATTATGTAAAACAACAAGCAAAAGATAACATTAATTAAGAATACAGTCAAAGCATTACACTATCACCACAAAACTCAAGTGTTTCAACACGAAACCAATCGTGAACAGGCATTCAGGAACATTCTAAATGTCAACTTATAATGCCTAGCATGATGCATGTTCCTAACTCAACTATCAGCATGCAATGTGGTACCCTCCCGGAAATAGGCCAAATCCATGGTCCAAATGATAGTTGTAGTTGATGTCGGGGTCACTCTGTTGTGCACGGGACTCACCCCCCGGTGGTGATAAGCCAAACGAGTGTCATAAGGATCTCCCTGCAGATGTGCCCCCGATACTTCTCGTACTATTACAGTCAATCATCCTATTTCCGCCATGCAAAATGAAGTATGTCTCTCATGGGCACCATCAACGTTTGGCCCTGCACAGGCACTTCTCTCCCCGGCTAGGATCTCCATACCCTCCCATGTTACATACACACACTGCCCCAAATGAGGGCCGCCCCAACACAGGCTCATCAATGCACTGACCGTGGTCCTTGTGATTTTCACCACCTGGTCCCGGCATCTCACGTTCTACATGCTCACCCGCATGCTACGTAACCCGCTTAACTCGGCCACCCACCCCGGTGGCCGATATCAAAACAAGGGTGTAGCATATGTATACAACTCGGCCGACCTTTCCCGGTACTCAGCACCTTCACGAACACTTCTGTAAAGTGTCTTGGGAGCCTTTCAGCATCAAAATGCCAACTTCACACACATGCAAGGGGAGTTCTTACAACATCAACTCCCCCTTCAAGAACACCACATCATTAACATCAAGACAAAAACCAACCAACGAACATAAAGCGTAACCCATTACATCCACTTAAAGGCATGTTTTCTGGAAAACAACACACATAAAGACATGCAATGATCGCCATGGTTGGACTCCCTGGCCCTCAACCATGTTACCTAAGACTGTTATCAAACATAATAAACTCCCTCACCTAACCAGGAGTTCGTTCACGAGCTTCACAGCATGTTGTCCTAAGTTTCTGTTTCGGCCACGAGGTCCTTCTTGACGTCGGGATTTCGTGGCAGCGACGGTGAGTTGAAGGTAACGCAGAAAGGTTAGGGAAGAAAGGTCTCTGGGCGTGTGTAAGCTTGGAAGAAAAGGAGACAAAACACAAAGGAGAAGAATAGAAGAAAACACACTTCCACTGCACGCTCCTGTGCTTAAGTACTCAGTTGACAGGGTAGGTTTGCCTTTCATGCAAACACAGCAACCGCAAGTCAATAAGGACACTATCAACTACTAACACGCATACCAAGGCAAGGGCACTCAAAAAAACAATTATCAAATAAAACATATAATAAGACATATAATTAATCACCATAACGCACACATAAACGTCCATCTTAGCAACTTATAAATCAAGGTGTTACAACTCTTCCACCCTTTTTAGGAATTTTGTCCTAGAAATTACTTGGTGTAAACAAAGCTGGGTAGGCTTCCCGCATCTGGCTTTCAAGTTCCCATGTCGCATCTTCTCTAGATATACCTCCCCAGATTACCTTGACTAAGGAAATTTATTTTCCTCTTAGATGCTTTGTCCGTCGATCCTCAATCCTTAAGGGTAGTGTTTCACACGCCAGATTTTCCTTTACTTGAATATCGTCCAGTCTGACCACATGAGAAGGATCATGAATGTACTTACGAAGTTGGGACACATGGAATACATTATGGAGATTGGAAAACGATGGGGGTAAGGCAATTTGGTAGGCGATGGGGCCGACTCTCTTTAGAATTTGGAAGGGACCAACAAATCGGGGTGTTAGTTTTTGGGATTTCAATGCTCGGCCGACCCCAGTCCATGGGGTGACCCTCACGAATACATGATCACTGACCTTAAACTCTAGGTCCTTCCTCCTCCTATCATGATAGCTCTTTTGTCTACTCTGGGCCGCCCTCATCTCATCCTGGATCAACTTGACCTTCTCGGTCATTTGTTGTACCACCTCGGGCCCTAACATATGACTATCGCCATGTTCCAACCAACATAAAGGTATCCTACACGTTTTGCCATACAGGGCCTCATAGGGAGCCATGCCAATGGTAGAATGAAAACTATTGTTGTAGGTGAACTCTATCAAGGGTATGAAACTATCCAAGCTACCCCTTTGTTCTAGAACACACGCTCTCAAAAGGTCTTCTAGAGACTGAATGGTTAGTTCAATCTGCCCATCAGTCTGAGGATGATAGGCCAAACTCAGCCGAAGCAGGGTTCCTAAGGCCTTGTTCAAACTCTTCCAAAATCTAGAAGTGAACTTCGGATCCCGGTCTGACACAATGCTGGAAAGCACACCGTGCAAACGAATAATCTCGCCAATATACAGAGAAGTCAACTTCTCTAAGGAAAACCGGAGGTTGATGGGGATAAAGTGAGCAGACTTAGTCATTCTGTCAACAATAACCCAGATAGAATCCAACCTAGCCTGGGTCCTGGGCAAACCCACAACAAAATCCATGGAGATACTATCCCACTTCCACTGGGGTATCTCCCAGGGTTGTAACTTACCCGATGGTCTCTGGTGTTCTACCTTAGCTTTCTGATAGACCAAGCACTCACATACAAACTCACTAATCTCCCTCTTCATGTTCGGCCACCAAAACATATTCTTAAGGTCTTGGTACATCTTGGCGTCGGGGTGGATACATAGGTTACTCTTATGCCCCTCCTCTAAGATCACTTTCCTAAGCCCGGATATTTTGGGAACACAGACCCTACCTTGAAGTCTCAAAACTCCATCTGGTCCCACATGGAAACTACTAGCATTCCCTGATGAGGGCTTCGAGTTGGGTCTTCAGAAAAGGATCGGACTTCTGCCCTTCTCGGATCTCTTCTAGCAGCCTGCTCGTGATCCGTAGGGCTCCTAGTCTCATGCTATTAGAGGTGAGCTCACATGCTAGACTAAGGTCTCTAAACCGTTCCAAGAGTTCTAGCTCCCTAACCATCAAAGCGGACACATGAAGAGATTTCCTACTTAAAGCATCGGCCACCACATTTGTAACGACCCGCCTCATCGCTACGATATCACTAACTGTTAATTGTGCAAAATTCAATTTTTAATAAAACTTCATTAATTTCATTATGAAAATGATGGTAAATTTCTCGCGATAATACAATTATCATACACATATTACATTTACATATATTAAATCAGTACATATCATCCACCTGTTAGAACTTCCTTTAGCTTTACATGTATATACACCTGAAATTACATATCAACAAAAAGCCAAAGACTAACTAAGAGAGAGTTGATTAACAAAACACAACTCTTTCTCCAAAAAGAAATCCAACGTCATCACGTCGGCTTGGCGACTTCAACTAAAAAGAAGATCTCCCTCCAAAGTCACCTACTGCTGATTATCTGCTCCCATGAACGAAAGTTTGTGATCATCACAGGTACCAACCACACGGTACAACAAATGCAAGGGTGAGTTTATTAAATAAAAACCAACAAACATCAGATAACAGCAATTGGGAAGGAAACAACATTACCCACGACAATCATCAACAAAAATCCATGATTCCAATACACACTCAACAAACCAATCATCCAATGCATTTCACAACTCAAACAATCATGCATAGAATGATGCATGCACCTGACTCATCTATCAGCATGCAATGTGGTACCATCACCGGAAATAGCCTCTCACAGGAAAAATGATTCACAACCTATCAGGGCCACCCTGTCGTGCACTGGCCATTCCCCCACCCGGTGATCAGCCAGCGTAGCAAGGAAATTCCAAACCTGATGACCCCTTAGTACCTGCGTTCTCAGCCCACTGAAACCTACAGGTACGCGTGTGCCTTCATTCTATTTCCAGACATGCAAATGAGGTATGAAACATGGGCATCATCAATGCATCACCCGGCTAGGAACAAATCCTTCCTCGCAAGGGTAACCCGTCATGCACCCCCATGTACATATGTAATACACCAATGTGGGCTCACTGATGCACTGACCATGAATAGCTAGGCACCTGAATTTTAAACAATCCCTTTCTCTCTTGGGATGCTTAAAATTCGTAAAGCCACCCTCACAAGGTTATCCAACCAGTCGATGCACCCCACGTGGACATATACCGCATACAACCATGGGCACCATCAATGTATAACCAGGTTAGGAACAAATCCTTCCTCGCAAGGGTAACCCGTCATACACCCCCCATGGGTATCCATGTATATCCATACACAATGACATTCTTCAAATCAACATTATCTCTCATCAATGTCATTATCAACCTCAACATCATATCATCTCAATATCATCTCATTTGAACATCATCAACTACATCAACATTATCTCATTTAAACATCAACATCCATTTCATCATCATCTCATTTAAACATCATAAACCACATCATCATTATATCATGTATACATCACCAATGTCTCATTCAATCATCACCAACACATCAATAATCATTTTAACATTATCAATAACATCAATATCACTTCATTCATTCACAATCCATATTACCACGAGGCTGGTATTTTAGAAAAATTCTAAATTAAAGAGGAGGACTGCAATATAGAAAATCCACTTTTATGCCCATTTAAAAATTTAATAAAGAATTAAATAGGAAAACATATTATAAAATTTTGGATAGAGTCTCCTTTGTAATTAAGACTTTCCCAAAAATCCAATCATCACAATAATAATATCGTTCACGGTTTTATCCATCAACAAGCCAATTCATCGCATCCCATTAGTTAAAAACATTTTTTCTTGAAAATGAGCACACACAAGAACAAACACATATCAATCATATAAATACATCGCATCCCATTAGTTAAAAACATAGTTTTTCTTGAAAACCAGCACACAACAGGGACATACAGTTATCTTCATAGTTGGACTCCCTGGCCCCCAACTATGGTATCTAAACTATCGCCAAAATAATAAACTCCCCTTACCTATATATATTTCTCTGTTAGCTCCTTGAAATGTCATTTTGGGATCTCTCAAGTTCATGTGCTTTGGCCCAAACGCAGAGCTCTATATACCAAATTGAAGATAATTTAATATAGATTTTCAAGGTAAGATCAATATTAACATTTGGGGTCAAATACCCACTCAAATTCAAAAAGGGGCTAAAAGGGTGTTTTGGGAGTTTACATCAAAAAACATCCTTTTGAAATTCCAATCACACCAATGTGACCGGGGTTCAACAAGGATCATATAAATGACATCAATTTCATAAAAATGAGACTTTTACAACATCTCATTTTCAAAGGGGTTTTTCAAAGGAAATGTAAAACTCCCAACAACAGCATCCAAAACACAAGAGACACTAATAGAAGCTTAAACTAGCTAGGAGAAGATAAAGGAAACCAAGGTTACCTCAAGGAAACCAAGAAAGGAGGATTAAGAGCTCCATTCTCTACCAAAACTTCGAGAAGAGTTTCGAAGATTCTGCTCCGATTAAACGGTCCTACTCCGTGTCGGGGTCTCATGGCAAGCAACGGCGGCCTGTGGTTGTCTCCGATGGCTGTGGGTGGTGGAGGAGGGTGGTGGGGGAGCTTGGAGCTAGTTGGAGGAGGAATAACCTCCATTTTCGTGACTTGGAAGCTTAAAAACGTATTCAGCACTGCCTCCACTCGCCCAGGCGAGCAAAAATGCCTACAAAAACTAGCCTGGGCGAGCTGACCCAATTCTAGAATTTTTTGCTTCAGTGAAAAGTTAATTTCTCACGTTCCAGACATTATTTGACAATCCCCACGATCAAAAGTAACATATATGGGTTAGGAACTCATCTTTACAATTTGAAGACGATCCAACGGTTAACTAATCTAGAATGGTGATTTTACTAAAATACGTTTTCGGGTCAAACTAAGAATCACGCAAATACAACGCATTTCAAACAAACTCTGTAACATCCCAAAATTTTAAAACTACCGTTAAATATTAAAGTAAGTCTTAGGCAAAATTGATGCTCTATATTTGAAGGATTAAGATGAAATATCAATAAGAGATATTATGGAAATGTTTGAAGAAAAAGGACCATATTGCCCTTTCCGTAAATTAGAAATGACAGAAATGTCCTTGAGGTCAAAATGACGAAAATGACCCTAGATATTTTGAAAATTACAAAACTGTCCTTAGATATTTTAGAAAGATATTTTAGAAAGGAAATTTAGCTAAATGCCCTTGAACATTTTGGAAAGGACAAGAACATCCTTAGATATTTTGAATAGATATTTTTTTGATGGAAATACAAGAATACTCTTAGATAACAAACTATTGAAACAGTTTGTGACAAAAAGCCAGCCATAGGTGGAATAAGACCTTCTTAAGCATCCAAGGGTATAGAAAGAAGAAAACTTCTGTTCCCATCCCTAAGTGTTTAGAGTATGCATAGATGCCAAGTTATGTGGAAGTTGTTTGAATTATGTGTAATCCAGTGATTCTGAATTTAACTCGAAAAACCTATTTTAGTAAACTTATCATTATAGATTGGTTAACCGTTGGATCTTCTTCAAATTTTAAACCAAGCATCCTAACCCATATATCTAACTTTTGACCGTTGGGATTGTCCAAATAATATCTGGAACGTGAGAAATTAATTTTTCACTAAGACAGAAAATTCTAGAAAAATGGGCTGCTCGCCCAGGCGAGTGGTACAGGCAATTTTTGGTCGCCTGGGCGAGTTAAGGCGGTGCTGGGAACATTATTTAAGCACCCAAGGCACGAAAATGGAGGAATCAATCCTCCCAAAGCTTCCCCAAAGCCTCCTCAACCTCCTCCATCACCCTTCCACATTCAAAGACCAAAAACCCTAGCATTTTGAAGCCTCGCGTGGGATCTCGAAGCTTTTAGGAGGAAGTTTATTAAGCTTTTAGGAGGAGAAACAAGGTACGTATGGGGAATTTTATGATAAGCAAGTTTGGATATTCATTTTGTTGAATTTCTTACTTGTTTTCCTAAGAAATTAAGCTTTGCATGCTAAGTGTTTGATGAAATGCCTCAAAGAGTTAAAGTTTGTTAAATGATTAATTATTTGAAGAAGTCATTTGAATTTAGTTTAAGAAATGATTTGTAGCATGAATGATGTTAATCTACCTTAATGGGTAATTGTTTAAGTGATTTGAATCTTTATACATAAG
>PYAF01003203.1:142883-159870 GCA_007407185.1 Glycine tomentella
ACTTCACAACTGAAGCTACATCCAGTTTCTTCTAATCAACACTAGATTAGAGTTCCACTATTATAAATCTTGTTCTTACAAGCTTATTACAAAACCTCCCCTTTATCAACCCTAGATAAAGAATAGAAATCTAAAACCCTATTAGAATTCTAAGGAGCAAGAACCAGAGAACACTACTCTGTTCTTTAACTAGAGAACCTTTCTCTAGACCCAAGCTAGAAGAACCCACTTATAATAGCAATTTACACCAGAAATTCAAAAATGAATTTACATACAAAGATTAAGGAGAGAGACAAGCTGATGATCCAATGAATGTAATGCACATGAGTTACCAAATCAGGTTGAATAGCAAAACAAAATCAGCACATGCTTTTCCTAAGCCTTGAAAAGTTTCTTGCTCAAGATTCATTCAAAGACCCATGGATGATTTGAATGAAGCAAGAAGTAATAGAACTAGGAAATCACTTTGAGAGAGTTTAGAAAGCTTGTGTATACTCAAAAATACGAATTGATTAAGTTCTCTCACAAGCCAAGCCTTCAAATCTATTTATAACAGATTTTGTAACTAACTGCAATCGATTAAACGCGCCATATAATCGATTAAAACTCTTCTGTAATCGATTAAATTATCACTTAATCAATTAATCTGTTCAAGAAGGCTTCTGGGTTTCAGCAACAAGCAAAATAATCGATTAAATCGAGCTGTAATCGATTAAGACAGAAAGTTCAGTTTCACAAAATGAACTGTGTAATCGATTACGAGTTTTGGTAATCGATTAAGTTAGAAGATTAGGATTTTCAAAATGAACTATGTAATCAATTACGGATGATGGTAATTGATTATTCCAGCAAACCTTAAAAACTGATTTCAACTATGCAATCGATTACACTTTATCAGTAATCGATTAAAACATTTAACAAAGCAGTTTCAGTTTCAATCAAAGGTCAAATAATCGATTAATCTGATAGGTAATCGATTAAATTGTTCATGAAAGTTTTTCCAGATTGAATAAAGAACAAAATAATCGATTATATTACTTATGTAATATATTAAAACAGTAAAAAATCATTTTTCCAAAAACCTTTTAATCAGATTAAAACTTTAACCAAAAGAATAAAAGCTTTGATATCTTAGCGAAAACCATTTAAGCTTATTAATGGATGAATGAATGAATGCATGGATCAATCAGATTGCCTTTCTCTTACACTTGAATTATATACTAAACTTCAAGGCACTCCAAGCATGTTGAAAGCTCAAAACACATTCTTGAATCAAATTCTTTCGCTCTTCATAATTCTCCCCCTATATCCAACAATCTCCCCCTTTTTGGCTTTGAACATGCCAAATTCTTGATTGATCATGTGTTGGACTTGAAGTGTTGAGGGAATCAAAATAGAAGACTTGAGCTTTTTCAAACCTGAAAATAATCATAGTCTTTTTGCCAAGAACAAGTGTTAAGATATCTGTTTGCATTATCCATCATTCATTAACTTGTATATCTAACTTAATTTGTTATGTTTCTTTACTTAGCGCCCCCTTAACATGACAATCCATTAAATTTTTGATTTGGGCAAAAAAACGAGCATAAAAATAGGGTAAAACAAAGTATTATGTAGAGCACAATCAATCAACATTTTTCTCCCCCTATTTGGCTTATCAAAGACAAAAATTAAAACAGCACAGCAGATAGAAACAATGAAACTATCATTCATTAAAGGAGGGAACCATTACATTGAAAACAAAAGAAAACATAAAAAAGAATAACAAAGAACTTAGAAAGAAAACATAGAAAGATAAGAATGAGAGAAGGTGTGATTTCTTCTTTCAACAAAGACTGTATTTATAGAGATTTTTGGGCTCCAAAAATTTGAATTTTGAATAAAAGAGCAGTTAGTACGAATTAAATCACTGCAGAGAATTCAAATTTGAATTAGGTGGGAGTTGGGCAGTTACAATTTTCAAGAAAATCTGTCAGATTTTGCTGTAACTCCATGAATAATTGATTATTTCATTGTGTAATTGATTATTTCGTAGGTAAATGCAGACAAAGTAATCGATTAATTCGTAACGTAATCG
Organism: Glycine tomentella; assembly: GCA_007407185.1. Taxonomy (NCBI): domain Eukaryota; kingdom Viridiplantae; phylum Streptophyta; class Magnoliopsida; order Fabales; family Fabaceae; genus Glycine; species Glycine tomentella. The sequence continues at coordinate 144,961 of PYAF01003203.1, forward strand.
ATTGTTTCTGTAAAATACACATGTAGAAGAAAATGTGTAATCGATTATTTCATGATTTAATCGTTAACACAGAAAGATTTGAATTTTAGAAACATATTGAGGCTTGTGTAATCGATTAATTTGACATGTAATTGATTATTCCAGTAAGTTTTGAAATATGAAAAATTGATTCTCAATAATTTAATCGATTACCATTCACTGTAATCGATTCTTCCAGTAAACTTTCACTTTGTAAAAGAATTTTTGACCAGTGTAATCAATTAATTCGATGCTTAATCTATTATCACAGAAAGATTCAATTTTCTGAAAATAATTTTCTGAGAAGAATAATCGATTATTTTGTTTATGTAATCGATTACATAAGCTCTGTTTTCATACTAAATCAAGATTTAAGTGATTATAATCGATTATTACGATACTTAATCGATTATTACAAACAAAATCTCAGAAACAACAGTATTATGCAGCACAACTTTTGAAATTTAGGCTTTTGTGATGATGGATTCAAATGACAAGTCATTTCATATGAAAAGGCACACAACATTCAAGCTAACAGAGATTAGATTCATCCAAGATTCCTATCATGTTTCTAAGAGCATAGAATCTATCTCTAGCCAATGGTTTGGTAAATATATCAGCCAATTGGTTATGAATGTCAATGAAATCATTTTGATATTACCTTTCTGAACATGATCTCTGAGAAAATGATGCCTTATCTCAATATGTTTGGTCCTTGAATGCATTATTGGATTCTTTGAAATGTTGATAGCACTTGTGTTGTCACATAACAGTTGAGAAAGCAACACAAGATTGTTTCTTGCAATGCCATGAGATTAGTGAACTTCCAAGATTGTTTCTATCTAACTTGCATCCTGCAAAGTCAGAATCAGAATAACCAATAATATTAATTGATGCACCTTTAGGATACCAAAGACCAACTTTTGGTGTTGCCTTGAGATATTTGAGGATTCTTTTGACTGCTGTTAGGTGTGACTCCTTGGGATTTGCTTGATATCTTGCACACAAGCACACACTTAGCATTATGTTTGGTCTACTAGCTGTCAAATACAATAATGATCCAATCATTCCTCTAAATTTTGACTCATCAACTCTCTTTCCATTTTCATCTGAATCAAGATAGGTTGATGTTGCCATTGGAGTTGCAGCATCTTTACTTTCCTCCATTTCAAACTTTTTAATCACGTCAAGGCAATACTTGGATTGATTGAGAAATGTCCCATTCTTCATTTGCTTCACTTGAAGTCCAAGAAAGAATGTTAATTCTCCCATCATTGACATTTCAAATTCTTTCTGCATAGCTGTAGAAAATTCCTTGCACAAAAAATGGTTAGTTGAACAAAAAATTATATCATCAACATATACTTGAACCAATAAGATATCATTCTTATGTCTTTTGATGAACAAGGTTTTGTCAACATGACCTCTTGTGAAAGATTGTTCAAGCAGAAATTTGCTTAATCTTTCATACCAAGATCTAGGAGCTTGTTTTAAACCATAAAGGGCCTTTTTAAGTTTAAAAACATAGTTTGGATGTTTAAAATCATTAAAACCAGGAGGTTATTCAACATATATATCCTCCTCAATGTATCCATTTAAAAAGGCACTTTTAACATCCATTTGAAAAAGTTTAAAATCCATTAAACATGCATATGCAAGTAATAACCTAATGGATTCCAATCTTGCAACTGGAGCATAAGTTTCCTCTTGGTTGTAACCTTTTACAACCAATCTAGCTTTATTTCTGACTATGATTCCATTCTCATCAAGTTTATTTCTAAAAACCTATTTTGTGCCAATAGGTTTGAGAGAGGTTGATCTAGGAACAAGTTCCCAAACTTCAGTTCTCTTGAACTGATTTAACTCATCATGCATGGCATGCATCCAATGTTCATCATTTAAATCTTGATCAATATTCTTAGGTTCAATTTGAGAAACAAAGCCATATTACAACATAGATTTCTTAATGAAGATCTAGTAGATACTCCCTTTGAAACTTCACCTACGATGTTATCAAGCGAGAGATCTCTATTTGTTCTCCAATCTTCTGGCTCTTGGATAAGTGTTGATGGTTTCATTTCAGCACTTGGTTCTTCTTTCTCTTTATGTATGGAATCATTAAGCTGAATAAATTCATCCATAGGATCTGCATCTACATCACACTTCTTTGCCTCTTTTGAGGGATTAGACTCATGACAAATCACATGTACATATTCTTTCATACACATTGTTCTTTTATTAACAACTCTATATGCTTTACTATGTAATGAATATCCAAGGAAAATTTCTTCATCAGCTTTAGCATCAAATTTTCCAAGTGATTCTTTGTCATTGTTTAATACAAAACACTTATAGCCAAAAACTCTCAAATGAGAAATGTTTGGTTTTCTACCTTTGTATAGCTCATAAGGAGTTTTCTTTAAAATAGGCCTTATAAGTAATCTATTCAAAGTGTAGCAAACTGTACTTATAGCATTAGCCCAAAAATATTTTGGCAAATTTGTCTCATTAAGAAGAGTTCTAGCTCCTTCTTCAAGAGATCTATTTTTCCTCTCCACAACACCATTTTGTTGAGGTGTTCTTGGAGCTGAAAAATTGTGGTTAATTCCATTTTCTTCACAGAATTTATCAAAATGTTCATTTTGGAATTCCCCACCATGATTACTTCTTATTAAGATAATTTTGCTACCTTTCTCATTTTGAGCAAGCTTGGCCATTTTTTTAAAAGAATGAAAAGCATAACTTTTGGATTTCAAAAACAAGGTCCAAGTAAATCTAGAGTAATCATCTACAATGACAAGTCCATAATAATTGCCTCCTAAACTCATAGTTCTTAAAGATATGATAAGATTAATTGAACATGCCTAAGAGATAGGGGGAGAAAATCAGAGCTAAGAAGATGCAATTGAAGACAGGGTTAGCCAAAGTATATGTATTTTACTGGCCCAACATGGACGAACATATTTTAAGGCAGTTATTTTAGATATTCTTGTATGCTTATGCGCGCGCGTGTGTGTTTGAAAACGTTAGGAAGACACAACAAACCAATCAATCAATACAATTAACTTTTTCTGTTATTTTTCTTTTAAGTTTACTTGCTTTCCATCTTGATATATAAAAAAGTTGGGTGCAAAATTTGCCAAAAAAAACATGGGCATTAAAAGTGCAAGGCAATTATGTTAGTATGATATGGTCTAAAATAAAATTTGTAAGTTTCTTAAAGTGCTTCAAATTATTTTGGTAAGAGTAAAATTTACTAAAAATTAAAAAGTCAAGGTAAAAAGTATAATTAAGATTTATGCCTTAATTTTTTTTGTACAGGGTATATTATATGAAAGTCATGAAACATAAGTCATGTGATAGGTCTTAAGTTAAGTTGATTTGGGTAAACCAATGCTTCTCATAATATTGACAATAGTAACACAAACTCTAATCAAATTGGGATTGAGGTTTTGACGAAATTGTACAATGGGGAACTTAGTTTCATTTCCCAATTTGGGAAACTTTTGGTTACCGTTGGATGAATGAGTTTTTAATCAGATGGTCACTGATAGAGTTTGTTTGTAGATGATTTAGGCGTTAATAATGATGGTTAAGGAAAAAACATATCTTTTTATTATTTTCCATGGGTGGACCGGTCTGGAATTTTTTTGTGCCTTTGTCGAACTGAAAAAAATCATACCCTTGCAATCATTTAAATTTTATCCTTTTTGCATTTTTTGTGGTAAAATCATTATTAATTTATTCATAATAGAGATTTTTAAATACACATATTCAGTAGAAATATAGGAAATTTTATTTAATCTATTTATAGTTGCAGATAGGATTTTAACAATTTTAAATTTGATAAATTAGTTTATGTTCTTACCAAAATCTGGATATTCCACATATTATGACAAGTGGGTTCCAAACTTTGCATGTCAGATAGAGAATCGTCTTTGTTAAGGAGGGGGACCTGGAAAACAAAGAAAAGGACTTCAACGCTCAAGTAAGTACATAAATTATTAAGAATAACTGAGTAAAAGAGTGGAGAGTTTCCGAGTAAGTGTTTATCGGATGAATATGACCTGCGTAAAGGTTTAAAGAGAACCTGTATTTATAGCATGGAGTATGGGCCTTAGGCCTTTGTTTGTTAGATAATATGTTGATAAATAATAGATAATAGCAGGTAGTTATGTAATTCAAATAGGAGATAATGTACCTTGTAGATATGTTGTTATTTGTAGATAAGTAACAACTTGTTGATAATTGGAGATAAGGTGGTTGCACCAATGTAGATAATCAAACGTAACAAATAAGCTACTGTTGAGGATTGACGTACGCGCTCCTTTAGCAAGGCTGACACGGAGGCTAAACAAGTGCATTGTCACTGTAGCAGGATCGACATTAAGAGCGGAAATTCACACTATTATTGTAGCAGGGTGGACATGGAGGGTGGACACATGTACAGTGACCTCACAGTAATGGCCACATGTGATATTACCATTTTGTACAATACAGAAGCCCCCCAGCCTCTAAGCCAACTTGTGGGCGAAAGAGGTTGGTATTCTTGACAAGTAAATTAATTGTGAGCTCAAGGAGCCCCCGAGGGTGGACGATTGATGTCCAATGTCAATGTTGATAACTTTGTAAAAAGTAAATGTGGAGCTATCAAGCCCCCTAACTTGAACGTGTGCTATCCAGGTTGTTATTGTTGAAATGTCCAGAGTGGATGTATCTGTTATGTGAGTGAAGTCAAACATGTCAGGCAAATGAAACATCGAGGTTGGGCACTTCTGCCAATATTTGACCATTGGAGTGAGTATTGAAAGCGAGCGTTGCGCCTTGTCATTTCCCTAGGTGCATGAAGCACACTTGTCGTACTCATGCATATGTGTCACTCAAGGAGTGAGCATGTACTGGAGTCGTGTGGTAGTAGGTGAGTGGGGATTGATTGTGGCACAGACTACGAGAGAGTTGTTTCAAGTTTCACGCGTTACTACATAGTGGTCACGTCTCCATTTAAATGGACAAGACACTTGACATTTTCTCTCACTGCCATTCTTGCCTTCTTGCTTTCCCGAAACTTCTTTGCTTCCTTGATCTTCTTCTTGCTCAAACCTTATTTTTGTTCAAGGTATTCATTTTTTTATTGAAAACATGTCTGAATCCCCCATTTCTAATTCTGCTATAGGTATGGGAGGCAACGATTCAAGGGGCTCGATAGGGCAACCCCTGATGCACAAAGTTATCTCAATGGGTGACTCTTCGGAGTAAAACACCCACGGTGGAGTTTCTTGTTGGATATAAGAGGAGCCAAAGAAGAGAAGATCAAGGATAAAGCCCATGTTGCTTGAAGGTTTTAGCTTTCTACATGCCATTCAATTGAAGGCATTTGTAATTTGCAAAGTGGTATAAGAAGGATTATCTTATGATTTTTGCATTGCATAAAGCATAAACATATTCATGCATAAAATGTTTTAAGAAAAAAACTTTAGAGTTTATCTGTGCATATTTCATGGCTTTATTTGCTTTAATCAATTACACAAGGATATAATCGATTACCAGCTTTTGTTTGATTCTGGAAAAATCATGACGTACACTTTAATCGATTACAAGATGATCGTAATCGATTACATAGTTGTATTTGTAAAACATGCATGACTGCCTTAATCAATTACCACAATCTGTAATCGATTACATAGGCTTATTCTGGAAATTTGCACATGACTGCCTTAATCGATTACCAAAATCTGTAATCGATTACATAGGCTTATTCTTGAAATTGCACATGGCTGCCTTAATCGATTACCACAATCTGTAATCGATTACCAAGGCCTATTGCATATACGAGTCTGACTAGTTCAATCGATTACTTCATGGAATAATCAATTACTTTGTTCGTTAAAGATTTCCAAATTGTCTCAAGAACATTTTAATCGATTACTTGGTTAAATAATCGATTACATATCTTAAAATAATCAATTACACTTGTTAATAATCGATTATTGTCTGTTAAAACTGTTTTCTATATAAAGCTACTTGGATTGATCACATTTCATCATATACTTTGGATTACGAAATCCCAACACAAGCAAAAGTTCTGATTGTCCAAGAAACAGTTTTCTGAGTGTTAGATTTCTTGCTTGAGATTAAAAGATCATTTTGCTTCATAGTTGAAGATGAGTTAAGAAATTTTTTTCAAGAAAGTTGATTATGAGCTTTGATATTCATGCAACCTGGTGTTGATTGGTAAAATCATTTGTGCATTCATTCATCCATTAAGGATCACAGGTTGTGTATCTCTTAAACTTTCATGTAGATTGTTTTGAGTTTCAAAATATTTTTGTAAGGCTAAGTTCAAAGAGTTTCTTTCAAGCTTTCTAAAGTAGTGTTCTCTAGGGGTAAAGATCTGAGTAGGGTTCTTAGGATCTTGGTGATTTGATTTCTAATAGGGTGCCAGAACTCTAATTCTTTGTCTAGGGTTGATAGAGAAGATCACTTGTAATTGCTTGTAAGGAATACATTTGAATTAGTGGAACTCTAATCTAGTTTGATTAGAAGAACTGGATGTAGCTTCGCTTGAGAAGTGAACCAGTATATGTGCTTGTGTTAATTTCTATTGTTCTATCTCTTCTTGCTATCTTGATCTCTCAGCTGTTGTGATTTCTTCATTACTCAACAAGTGCTGGTTTTTGTTATTAGAATCTTGGACTGAATGGTTTGATTGAATTAAAGTTGTGTTGGTTTTAAAGGTGATTAAGATCCTAAACTCTGATTTCATAAAGAATTTTAAAAGGTCAAGTTATTCCAATTCACCCTCTCTTGGTATTTGAGTGTATTCATTGTTTTCATTTCTGACGAGTCCTCCTCTTCAGGGAGGAGGGCTACCTCCCGTCGAACTGGTGAGGGTATTTCTCACCCTCGTCAGCAGGTAAGGCCTTCTGTCACCCCTAAGGCAATCAAGCCTCTGCCACTCACCATCCTTCCCTCTCCATCTGCTTCTGGAAGGGCAAGGCCAAGTGGTGTTAGGAGTGCGAGGGCCTCTCCTCGCGTGCATCGCAGTCGCAGTGCTGGGTCTCCAACTCCTGCTCCAGCTATGTCTGGTTACGAGTGGGTGAGGGAAGATGTTTTGAAGTATAAGTCTTCTCTCACTTCACCTGCTAATGTCAATGCCATGTGCCATCAACTTCAATTGACGACACTTGAAGATTCCCGTAAGCTCATTGTCGAAGCTTGTGGGAGTGATGAGTTCCCCTTTACGAGGGCAGTGTCAGGTGCTCAGCCATTCTTTTTCGTGTATCGATGTCTTTTCGAAGTTTTGGTGCTTCTCCTTCCCTTCTCACCTTTCCAGTGTGCCCTACTGGATTTTCTGAATGTGGCACCCTCCCAACTTCACCCTAATATTTAGGCAGTGATAAGGGCATTTGAAATTTTGTGCTCCTTCTTGAACATTCGTCCGAGTGTTCAAGTCTTTTTGTTTTTGTTCCAGACTAAGTTGTCTGGAAAGGTCGGTTGGGTCTCCTTGCACAGTGTTTCGAAGACACTTTTCGAGGTAGACACCAATGTCTTCCGTCGCTTCCAAGACCGTTTCTTCAAGGTTTGTGAGAGTGGTGTGGTGGCAGATGGACTGTCGTTGATGCATAATCGAGATGGGGAGCCTCGCTTCCCATTCTATTGGCAATCTGACCCCACTAGGTCTAGGTCATTTGATGAGGACCTGCTGACCTTGGTGGAGAGATCAGACAAGGCGATCATGGAGCTCTTGCCGACTTCCTTGGATGCGCACGCTGTCCTGTCATTGTCATCGGCTGATGACCCTTCAGCTACTTTGTAACGACCTCAATATCTACTTATTTTTATTTTTACTTAAGGGTAAATTTCTAAGAAACGAATAATAATAAAATTTTTAAAACGTAAAATTTACAAAAGATTTGTTACTCATATACATAGCCAATGTCTCTGATACAAAAGTTTATATAATACAAGTACACTACTTTTCTCAAAAATCCAGCGTAATTCATAACTTCTTTTATATATCTTCACTACTCCAAGGCCTTATGGAACCTGTCCATCATTGCCATCTAAAAAAAACACATGAAACAGATCGGGTGAGAAATAAATTTCTCAGTAGGCAAAGCTAAATCCCGACCCTATTATTAGGTTAGTAAAATCAAAAAAAAATAAATCAAACACATCCACAAGTAATATGCAACTATATGAATGCATGAGATGAACTATCCCAGGGCAAATGGCCTCCACATATCGTACTGTATGTGGCCACACTGAGTGTGGACACTGCTATAGTCTTACGCAAACATGCATGAATTTTGTCATATATCCTTGCACCTGGGTACTACATATCGTACTATATGTAGCATCAGATTTTGTTTCCCCAAAGCCTTGTACTGGACTTGGAACATGGAAGCATGAATCCACCTATCTTAATCACATCAACATATCAACATCCATAAAAATCAAATTCATAAGCAAAATATATATCATATCATCATTTATATCATAAGTATGGTTATACCACCATATCTTATCCATTAAGCTTATGAGTATGGTTACCCCACCATACCTTAATCAAGTAAGATTATTACTAACTTATATATAACTAGAGAGTAACATTAACTACAGAAAAATTATGTTAGTAATTTAACTAATAATCTTCAATATAAATAATATCTAATTACTTTAAACCTTTATAAACAAAGATTCTCACCTAATATACATCTTAATTTTCCTTTCACCTACCACCTCACTAATTAATCCTCAAAATCAAATCATCAAGTATTTAAATCATTCAACTCCACGCCATTCATCCTCTACTTCAAAAATTAAATCAGAACATATTCATAAAAATATAAACAGACAGTCCAAAGTATCATTGGAATCACCTTAAAAGATTATCAATTGGACTTCCATACTTCACTAATATTAATGGGTATAAATCATAGCCTATCTTATAACTTAAATCAACATATTCTCATCAAAGAATAACCTTTAAACATCAGAAAATTCAAGCCTAAATATCAACCATAAATCAGCCTACTAAAGCATGTAAATTAATCCAAACCATTGATTAACTAGATATTTAAGCTTAACCTACCTCAAGTGAGTTTGAGTCTTGATATCCTTCTAAGCTTGTTAAATCCTTTCTAAGGTTGTTTGCCTCTACACGTGATTTCTTCAAGGTTTTGGGGTTTACTTGATTTAAGCTTTAAAGGGAAAAATGAAATAAAATGAAAATGGTGTGAGGGAGAGAGTTCACGTGAGGTTTGAAGAAATGAGTGGTCTTGGAAATGGGTTTGCACTTAGGTTCCTCCTCCTCCCTTTATATAGTGTTGAAGAAATGATTACTTAGAGAAAAATCTCGATCATAAGCCAACATTATTCCTTTACAAGTGTCCCTACACTTGTTATAATCTTAAGGCTTCCTTCCTTTCTTCCTTCCAAGTGTCCTACCACTTGGCATGATCTTAGAGCTTCTTCTCCTTTGCTTCCAAGTGTCCAAAATCATGAAGTTTCTCCATTTCTCTTGCATTTTCGTGGAGTAGCTTGCCAAGGAAGATTTTTATGCATTTTTATCCCAAACCTGTTTTAGTAAAATTCTAATTCTAGATTCGTTAACCGTTGGATCTCTTCAAAATTTTAATGGGACACTACCATCTCACATATGTATCTTTTGACTGTTGGGATTGTTGAAATAATGTCTAGAGCTGTCCACGTGCAAGATGGAAGAGTGTAGAAAAATATTGGCTTGATTTTTATGTTACCTTGCATCCATGCCATACAAGTGTCTTGGTACTTGTTTTCATCCTATGGCTTACCTTCCAAGTGGCTGAATTCAAGAAGCTTCTTCCTCATTCTCCATACTTCTCCATGTGAATGACAAGCTCAAAGGGAAAGAATACAAATTTTTCTTCCTTTCATGCTACATGTGGTCATTTTTGATGATGAATAAAATCTAGTTTCAATATGGTATTTTCTTAAAAGAAATCCAATTTAATTTGAATTCTTTTATCTAAAGAAAATTTTGAATATTAGAATTCTAGATGTTCCTAAGAATTTATCCCAATGATAGTTTGAATCAATCTCAAGCAGTCTTATACAGGGCAATACATAAACCTTTCATTCTAGACTACATCTTTATCTTATTTTTGATTGGTCTATACTTCTTCTGACCATCAAAATTACTAAACCATTTTATTAAATAGGTCTATTCATCCTATAATTAAGAGAAAATTCTCTAGATTTTATGTACCATTTTTCCATATTTTTTTGATGCTTGAGTTTTCTTGAATATAACCTCAAAGTTGTCGTCTTCTAAAATTTGTAGAAATTTTATTCTAGAGTCTTGTGTCACAAAATATGTTGATACTTAGTCAGCTAAGTGTATTTTATAATTTCATCAAGTTTCTACAAAATTTCTAAAGTTATTTGAGCATTTTTTGCCTAAGGGCATTTTAGTCATTTTTAAAAATGTCCAAGGGCATTTTTGACATTTTTCAGTAATTTCTACTTCTTGGAAAGAGTGATATAGTTATTTCTACTCTAAACATATTTGTATCCAATTATCATCACATTTTTATAATTTTGGGGATGTTACATACTTTGGACGGTATGTCCCTCTGCCTTATTTCTCCTTTGTCTTCATGATTGTTCATGTGTGTGTATCTTGGCTTGACACTTATATTTTTTTTTTTTTGTTTTTTGTTGTGTGCTTTGCAGGTATCATGGGTAACTTCCCATGGAGGCCTTTGGTGAAGAAGATGGGTGCTGATGTTGATCCACTATCCCTTGTTCCCTCTCCAACTAGAGAAGAGAGTCGACAAATTGTTGGGGTCTACCCTACTAATGTTGCTGTTGCTTTCCCTAGCACCTCCCCCTCTGCATTGGCTAAGAGGAAAAGGGACGAAGGTGTTGGGACATCTGGCCGCAAGAAGTCCCAAGCCCCCAACAGCTTGCGTGCGATGAGGGAGGCCGCTAGGCTTCTTCTTAGTGTGTCGATCACTCCTCCCCCTGTCTGGGCTCCGCTTTAGCGGTGGCCACTACTGCTGCTTCCCCTATTCCACCGCTTGTCGTCTGAACTCTAGCTCATGTTGCTATTCCTACCCCAATTCTTCCTTTTATTGCTCCTGCTCCACCTACTGCCGCCCCTGTTTCTCCTGCTGTCGCCATTCCTGCTCCTCCTCCTTTTGTGATGTCAGCGCCTGCTGCTTGCCCTGTCACCTTCCTTGAGTTCGTAACTGCTCCAAGGGAGGTCAACTCATTATAGAGTGTAGGGCACGGGCTTAGGCCGCAATGTCTGGAGGGTGGAACACTCCAAGCTGAACAGTGTTGTGGTGGCCATTGCTGAGTTGGTCAAGTCTAACCATCAGCTGTCTGCTAAGGCTGGTGGCGCTTTGGCCAAGTTGCTATGTACCCGAATTGACGGTGATGAGCTGGTCACCTAGGGTAAAGCTTTGCTAAAGGAGAAAATGGACCTAGCTGCCAAGGTTAAGAAGAAGGAGGTGGCCGAGAGGGTAGACGAGTTGGAGAAGAAGCTAAAGGAGACTTGTTGCGGAGATGGCGATCAGCAAAGAGTTTAATGAAGAGATGGTCGTCTACAAGAAGGAGGCAGTGGAGCAGCATGAGAAGGGCTTCTTCAAAGTTGTTCGACAGGCTGACCTCTTTGCAAAGGATCTTGACTTGGGTATGTTTGACGCTTTCAAGGATGTCAAGGGGGTGTCTTGGTATATGGCACATCTCAAAACACTCGAAACTGTCGATGAGTGTCTTGGCCAGATGATAATATTGGAGGAGTACAGTTTCTTTGGTCTGGAACTTGTCGGTGACCTATCCCTGGACGAGTTGCGAGTCAGAATAGCACCTCAGACACTTAGCTCGAACTTTTTTTGCGAGCTTAAGTCCTGCTATCAGTGCCTCGTACTTGGCTTGATTGTTGGAGGCTTTGAAATTAAGCTTGAAGGCTTGTTCTAGCAAGATGTTGCCAGGACCTTCAAGAATAATTCCTGCTCCGCTTCCCCGTACATTGGATGCTCCGCCCACATAAAGGTTCCACAGTCTGGGGTGGATTTGTCATCCCCTGCAAACTCTGCTAAGAAGTCTGCCATGAATTGTGTCTTCATGGGACCACAGGGTTCGTATCATAGATCAAACTCTGACAATTTGACCAACCATGCCACCATCATGCATACCAACTCGGGTTTCTGCATCACCTGCTTGATAGGATAATTAGTTTTAACTATTACTTGGTGACTTTGGAAATAAGGCTGGAGGCTTTTGGCAGATGTGACAAGTGCCAAGACTATCTTCTCGATCATTTGGTAGCGTTTCTCGGCGTCATCTAACATACGATTGGTGAAATAGATAGGGAGTTGGTATTTCCATTCTTCTTGGACAAGTGCTGAGCTAACAACCTCGTCCACCACTGAAAGGTACATAAGAAATGGTGCCTCTGGTCTAGGTCGCCTCAAGACAAGTGGTGCATCAATCGTCTTCTTGAATGCTTCAAAGGCCTGTTCACAGGCTTCGCCCCAAAGGAACGGTTCAGTCTTGTTGAGCAACCTGTAAAAGGGCTTCGCCTTTTCGGTGAGCTTTGGGAGGAATCAGGATAGAGCCACTAGTCTTTTGTTCAGTTTTTGAACTTCATTGACGTTAGTTGGGCTATGCATCTATAAAATGGCTGAACATTTGTCCAGATTGGCTTCAATTCCCGGGTGTGTGATCATGAAACCAAGGAACTTTCCACCACCCACCCCGAATGTGCATTTTTCGGGGTTAAAATGCATGCCATACTTCCGTACTTCTTCGAATACTTCTTCCAAATCCATTATGTGTTGGGCTATGCTTTGAGACTTAACGACCATGTAATCAACATAGACCTCGACATTGCATCTGATATGTTTTCTGAAGACACAGTCCATAAGTCGCTGATATGTGGCCTCTGCATTTTTTAGGCTGAAAGGCATGACTTTACAGCAAAAATTAGCATCTTCAATAATGAATGTCATCTTTTCTTCATCTGGGGAAGGCATCCTGATCTGGTTATACTCGGAGTATGCATTTAGGAAACTCAGGATTTGAAACCCGGACGCACCATCAACTAGTCTGTCAATGTTGGGCAACGAGTGAAATCTGTGCACATGCGCCACTTGCCACTGGCCTTTTTAACCATGACAACGTTGGCAAGCCAAGTAGAGTACCTGACTTCTCTCATAAAATTGGCTTTGAGCAATTTATCTACCTCTTCCTTTACAGCCTTGTGTCTTTCTTCTCCCATATTTTGTTTCTTCTAAGCTATTGGCTTAGCTTATGGGCATATTGTCAGCTTGTGGCATATGACACTAGGATCGATGCCTGGCATATCGGATGGTTGCCAAGCGAATCAGTCTGTATTCTTGTGGAGAATGTCAGCTATGTGCCCATGCTCATTGTAACGACCTAATTTCTAGGTTGATTTTATTACTAGTATTTTTACTTAGAATAAAATTTTTTCAAGAAACATGTATAAAAATTCTAAGTCATTAAAATTTACAAAATATGTAAAGACTAATTCATTAGTCAATATCTCTGTTACAAAAGTTTATACAAGTACAAAACTCTTTTTAAAATCCAGCTTAGTACATAGCTCCTTCAATATATCAACACTACTCCAGAGCTTCAAGGAACCTGACCAGGGCTGCCATCTAAGAAAAACATGAAACAAATCTTGTGAGAAATAAATTTCTCAGTAGGCAAAGCTAAATCCCGAACTTATTAGTAGGTTAGTAAAATCATTCAAATAATCAAACACATCCACAAGAAACATGCAACTATATGAATGCATGAGATGAACTATCCCAGGGCAAATGGCCTCTACATATCGTACTGTATGTGGCCACACAGAGTGTTGACGCTGCTATAGTCTTACGCAAACATGCATGAATTTTGTCATATATCCTTGCACCTGGGTACTACATATCGTACTGTATGTAGCATTAGATTTTGTTTCCCCAAAGCCTCGTACTGGACTTGGAACATGGAAACATGAATCCAACTATCTTAATCACATCAACATATCAACATCCATAAAAATCAAATTCATAAGCAAAATATATATCATATCATCATTTATATCATAAGTATGGTTACACAACCATATCTTATCCATTAAGCTTATGAGTATGGTTACACCACCATACCTTAATCAAGTAAGATTATTACTAACTTATGCATAACCAGAGAATAACATTAACTACAGAAAAATTATGTTAGTAATTTAACTAATAATCCTCAATATAAATTATATCTAATTACTTTAAACCTTTATAAACAAAGATTCTCACCTAGTATACATCTTAATTTTCCTTTCACCTACCACCTCACTAATTAATCCTCAAAATCAAATCATCAAGTATTTAAATCATTCAACTCCACACCATTCATCCTCTATTTCAAAAATTAAATCAAAACATGTCCATAAAAATATAAAAAGATAGTCCAAAGTATCATTGAAATCACCTCAAAAGATTATCAATTGGACTTCCATACTTCACTAATATTGATGGGTATAAATCATAGCCTATCTTATGACTTAAATCAACATATTCTCATCAAATAATAACCTTTGAACATCACGAAATTCAAGCCTGAAATCAACCATGAATCAGCCTACTAAAGCATGTAAATTAATCCAAACCATTGATTAACTAGATATTTAAGCTTCACTTACCTCAAGTGAGTTTGAGTCTTGATATCCTTCTAAGCTTGTTAAATCCTTCCTAAGGTTGTTTGCCTCTACACGTGATTTCTTCAAGGTGATGGGGTTTACTTGATTTAAGCTTTGAAGGGAAAGATGAAATGAAATGAAAGTGGTGTGAGGGAGAGCGTTCACGTGAGGTTTGAAGAAATGAGTGGTCTTGA
>PYAF01003203.1:159970-199695 GCA_007407185.1 Glycine tomentella
TATAGTGTTGAAGAAATGATTACTTAGAGAAAAATCTCATAAGCCATCATTATTCCTTTACAAGTGTCCCTACACTTGTTATAATCTTAAGGCTTCCTTCCTTTCTTCCTTCCAAGTGTCCTACCACTTGGCATGATCTTAGAGCTTCTTCTCCTTTGCTTCCAAGTGTCCAAAATCATGAAGTTTCTCCATTTCTCTTTCATTTTTGTGGAGTAGCTTTTTCTTTCATTCTTGAGTTTATCCCAAACCTGTTTTAGTACAATTCTGATTCTGGATTCGTTAACCATTGGATATCTTTAAACTTTTAAAGGTACACTACTATCTCACATATGTAATTTTTGACCGTTGGGATTGTTGAAATAAGTCTAGATCTTTCCACGTGCAAGATGGAAGAGTGTAGAGAAATATTGGCTTGATTTTTATGTTACCTTGCATCCATGCCATACAAGTGTCTTGCCAGTTGTTTTCATCCTATGGCTTATCTTCCAAGTGGCTGAATTCAAGAAGCTTCTTCCTCATTCTCCATGCTTCTCCAAGTGAATGACAAGCTCAAAGGGAAGGAATACAAATTTTTCTTCCTTTCATGCTACATGTGGTCATTCTTTACGATGAATAAAAATCTAGTTTCAATATGGTATTTTCTTAAAAAGAAATCCATATTAATTTGAATTCTTTTATCTAAAGAAAATTTTGAATATTATAATTCTAGATGTTCCTAAGAATTTATCCCAATGATAGTTTAAATTAATCCCAACCAGTCTTATACAGGGCAATACATAAACCTTTCATTCTAGACTACATCTTTATCTTATTTTTGATTGGCCTATACTTCTTCTGACCATCAAAATTACTAAACCATTTTATTAAATAGGTCTATTCATCCTATAATTAAGAGAAAATTCTATAGATTTTATGTACCATTTTTCCATATTTTTCTGATGCTTGAGTTTTCTTGAATACAACCTCAAAGTTGTCTTCTTCCAAAATTTGTAGAAATTTTATTCTAGAGTTTTGTGTCACAAAATATGTTGATACTTAGTCAGCTAAGTGTATTTTATAATTTCATCAAGTTTCTACAAAATTTCTAAAGTTATTTGAGCATTTTTTGCCTAGGGGCATTTTGGTAATTATGCCATTCAACCTAGGGGTATTTTGGTTATTTTCAAAAATGTCCAAGGGCATTTTTGAAATTTTTATCTTAAGGATTTTCTAGTAATTTCTACATCATGGAAAGAGCGATATAGTTATTTTTCTCTAAACATACTTGTATCCAATTATCATCACATTTTTATAATTTTGGGGATGTTACACTCATGACCAGTAAGGTCCTTGTTGAGCTATGTACACTGCCTAGGATTTGGTCCGAGCTGCAGTTTAACAAGTTCTTCAATTGGCTTAGGTCCTTTGTCGACATTGTTGTCGCGTGGATCGTGCCTATGCTCATGACCAGTAAGGTCCTTACTAAGCTGTGTACACTGCCCGAGATTTGGTCCAAGCTGTAGTTTAACATGTTCTTCAATTGGCTTAGGTCCTTTGTCGACGTTGTCGTTGCACAGATCCACATCGAAGGTGTCATCATGATGAGCTGAACAGACAGTTAGGGTGTAGGGGGTGGACCCTTTGTCTATACTCATAACCTGACTGGTACCCCCTAAATGTGGAATGATATCTGCCCGGCTCCCTGCTGGGAGGATATGATGCCACTTTCAAGCTTTTTGCGTAGCATTGTCGGGCTTGCTTTTGGTCTGCCTTGACGGTAACAATCTCCCCTGTCATAGTGGGAAACTTCATTTTCAAATGAGGCGTGGAGACGATGGCCCCAAGCCTGTTAAAAGTTTTTTTACCAATTAAGGTAAGGTAGGCAGTGTAACATCCCAAAAATTTAAATATGTTAGTTAGAGATAAAAAGAGAAATTACAAAAAATGCTTAAAGAAGAATGACTATATTACCCTTTCCCTTGATATGAGAATTATCATATTACCCTTGAAGTAGAATTTACAAAAATGCCCCTGGAGTAAGTGACAAATTACCAAAATACCCTTGGATATTTTGAAGTAAAATTACAATAATACCCCTGTGATGAGTGAAAAACTACCAAAACACCCTTAGATATTTTGTCTTAGATATTTTGTATATACTTGATGAAATTATAGAAATACCCCTAAGATGACAAATTACCAAATTACCCTTAGTAACAGATAAATATCACAAGAAAACTAGGAGTACCTAGACTGGCCGAAAATTTATGATTAGGTAAGTCAGAAGATAAGTCTCTAAATTTTACTACCCAATATAATAAATGCAAGTAAATAAACCTTACAGTAAAAATGAAAGAAAATTGCATGAATATTTAAAGTTATCATGAGCTATAGTTTCAGACCATGTGATAATATGATGAGGAAAATTATCACATGAGAAATACCTATGATGGTACAAGAAGGATATGATAGAAGCTAATGGATTCAAGTGACAAGTTTAGAAGTACTTAGAATATATTTAGTTATGATTAGTTAATTTAAGAATAGAAATCAATCCTAGCTGTGTAGGATTTTGGGTAAAGGCTTAAGATTTTAAATGTATGTCACATACGTAACTAGTATATGAATTGGAAGACACATGAAGTACACTAGATATAAATTAAAAGAAACAAAACATAAGACCAAGCAAGCTTATACGTGAGATTTTTAAGCAAAATGGACATGAAAACATGTGTAGGTTAACGTGTAAGCTCTAGAACTTTATATGAAAGATAATTTTGCAACCAAGCTTAGGAAAAATCAGATTTGGCTTCTTGAAAACTCCATTCCACGTGCACAGGCCAGACAAGCTCAAAGAAATCTTGCTTCTTACTTCGTAAGCATGCATTTAATGCATAAAATTAAAATAGCTTAAGGTTATGATTACTAAGTTACTTTAGAACCAAACCAAAGACTAACAAAGTTACATCCTAACTAATTTCTTTACATCCTAACTAAATCTTTTCCTTTAAATACCCCCTTGAATTAAAATTTTGCGCAAGCCATGTTATTCCTCTCAAACTTACGGCTAATTGCATTTTCTCTCTCACTTCCTTCTTGATGTAGAAACCATAACCCTTCACTTCTATTGCCTCCTTCACCTTTCCAAAACATCGAATTCTAGACAATACTTTCATTCTTTCAATAACTTGAGGTGAAGCCAAATACTTGGAGGAATTGGAACAAAACTTGTTTGAGGTAGGTGAAAGTTAGGTTTATTTATCATTTGATTCTTAAGATTATTCGTATTGTTGTAAGCTGAATTTTGGACTATTTTAAAATTTCCATATGTCCCTCTATACTTAACCAAACGAGATGTTTAACCACTCATTTTAAAGCTTAGGATTTCCTCTATGTTTTCCTAAAATATAGGATCAAACTAAGTTGTGAATCATTCCCAGAAATTATTTTAGCTCAAGCTGTCTGAAACTGTCCACACCCAAATAGCTTCTGCCATCCGTTTTACAAAACTTATTTATCTCTCATTTCTTACTCAAATAAGGTGTATGATATATGGAATTAAAGATCTAGATTTTAACTATAATATATGAAAATTTCAGCCAAAAATATAGATTGTGTACTGTTTGAAGTCACGAAAACACTAAGAGATGTCAGTGTAGAATTTTGGGTTTGATGGCAGCCTTGGAGTATTGTTATTAAGATGCTATAGCTAGAGTTTTAAAACTCCAATTGAAGCATGTGATACCTTGTTAGAAATATTGGGAAGTCTAGTTTAACATACTAAAAGATGAGAATTTAATTACTTGTAGATTAGCATAGATTATAGGAAGAACCAAATCATATGTAGTAAGAAATCTTGTTGTTATGATGTTCTTTGTTATGATTTTCTTTTGTGATGATGAAATCTTGATGTTTTGTGGCATAATTGTATGACATGAGTTATGTAGCTTTGCATGTCATGTGCATTAAGAAAGATAAAGAGATAAGACCTGAAGGGTGATACAGTTAAGCTGAGCACGACCCTAATGGTGCCCAAAGGGTGATACGGTTAAGTCGAGCATGACCCTGAGGGAAAGACTAAAGAAAAATAATACCTGAAGGGTGATACAGTTGAGCTGAGCACGACTCTGATGGTACCCAACGGGTGATACGGTTAAGCCGAGCACGACCCTGCGGGAAAGACATATTGACCCAAAGGTGATACAATTAAACTGAGC
Source organism: Glycine tomentella (assembly GCA_007407185.1). NCBI lineage: Eukaryota > Viridiplantae > Streptophyta > Magnoliopsida > Fabales > Fabaceae > Glycine > Glycine tomentella. Next base: position 164,167 of record PYAF01003203.1, read on the forward strand.
ACGACCCTATGGGACCCCAAAGGGTGATACAGTTGAGCTGAGCACGACCCTGCTGGATCAACCTAAGTCTAGTAATGAGCTCATTGTCTAGTTTAGGGTATTAAAGACGAAAATAACAAAGGTAAGCTATGCATTGACATGATTGAAAATGATGCTTGCATTAATGATGAAGTATGAGATTATTTTTAAGTGTTTGTGAATAAAATGAATCTACTTCGGGTTATATGTTTATGAAATTAAAAATCAACTATAATTGTTAACATGTTTTCTTAATAAACCGAACTAGCTGGAATGATGACGATGACACTGTATGATAAGTCAGTCTTCACCTACTGAGAATTCTTTTGAATTCTCACTGTTTTAGTGTGTACCCGTGTCAATCCAGGCAGATAAATCGGGAGGAGCAGCTACAAATTGGTGACAAACTGAAAGATTTCTTTTAATGTTGCAGATTTTTAGCATTTTCCTATATGCTTTGTAGTATATGGACATTAATATTATTGTAAATATTATTTACAAGTTGTTACTAAGTTTGTAATTTATTAAAGAGACCAAAAAGTCTCTACAGGCTCTATATAAGCGTAATTTTCGTAACACAATTAAATTTCTAATATTGAGATAAACTTTTCTCAATCGATTTTGGTTAAAAATTATACGTTAGAAAAGTTAACATCTTCTAGTTACTTATTGTGACCTAGGCATAATATAGTAATTGGAAGGATGTTACAGGCAGTGTCAGCCTCAACGATCAAGTATCTAATGGTGAAAATCCTAGACAGTTTTCCTTGACCGAAGGTGGTCATAAGGTCTACGTACCCCCGGGTGTTTACCCTTTCTCCTGCGAAGCCAAAGAGGGGTCTCGGGTGAGGCTGAATCATGTTTGGCGAGATCTCCAGCTTCTGAAAAGTTCTCTAGTACAAAATATTGGCAGAACTACCCTAATCAATAAGGACCTGCGACACTTTGAAATTGGCGATTATGAGGAAAACCACCATCGAGTCATCTTGGTTGACAAGATTAATCCCTATGAAATCAACATCTATGAAAGTAATAGGAGGGAGGCTCTGTGGAGGGAGAGCATCGACATAGTTGATATCGATGTCCCATATGGCGTGCAAGTGTCTCTTTCAAGATTGGTTTGATGAACCTCCATAAGAAAATCCGCCCGCGATGGTGTTGATTTCACCCCGGATATGTTGGGCAGGTTCATTCTCCTGTTTGCGAGGAGGCTGACGCTCCTGTCTAGGCTACTGTTGTCTCTGCCTTCCCCTATCTTTAGGTCTTCTATCAGCATCTTGGTTCCTGTTATGGTTCCTATACTGATCTTCTCGTCGACCCCCAGGTTTGTTTACAATTGTGGGATTGTCAGTTCTCTTTACAAACTGTGACAAGTATCCTACCTGGATAAGTTCTTCTATTTTGTCCTTCAAGGCCCAACACTCTTCAGTTGGCCATTGCCACGATGAAATCAACAGTATTTGTTTGTTCGGGTCCACTCCTGGGTTAAGAGAAGATGATGATGATGATGGTATTGACAGTCTTACCTATACCTTTGTGTTGAAGGCTTCCTCAATGATCGTGGCCCGATTGACTGTCAAGAGAGTATATATTTCATACCTGGGTCCTTTCGGGAGAGGCTGGTGCTTGTCTAGTCTCTGGTTTTTGTTTGTCTTCAATGGATTGAGCTTGGTTTTCACATCCTACTTCTTTCTTCTGTCCAGCTTGTCTGATTTCATTCTGGAACTTAGACATCTCCTTCATCTGTATGTAGCCTTTAGCGAGCTCACGAATTTCATCCATGCTAGAAGGGGGTTTCTTGCATAGACTATCCATGAATTTGTCAGGTCGTAATACTAACATCATCGAGTTCAATGCTACTTCAGGGTTGAGATTTCTGATCTAAACAATTACTTGTACATATCATTCCATGAACCTTCGAAGAGGTTCGTCATCTGTTTGACGCAGAGTAGCCAGGGCAACAGAGATTAGCCTATGAGATCGGCTATTTACATACTGTGCGCTGAATTTTTCAACCAGGGTGTCGAAGTTGTCTATGGACCTTAGGTGAAGTCCACCATACCATGCCAGAGTTTCTCCCTATAAAGAGGTAGGAAACACTCGACACAGTACAACGTCGTTGTTCGTGTATAGATTTGCCTAAGTCAGATAAGCGTCTAGATGTTCGTCAGGATCTATGGTGCAGTCGTACCTTTCCAGATAGAGAGATTTCCACCCAGGAGGAAGGTCGACTTCCATAATATGGTCGATAAAAGGATGTCACCGCATTGTCCGCCCTTCTGGACGGTATACCTGTGTTGAACTGGGACCGCCAAGAGGTTTCACATGTTGTTGGAGGTGCGATTCGCCTTGAGTTGTTTCGTTCCTCGTGAGGGGGGACTGCTCGTCTCCCTGTTGATGTCTCGGTTTGGCCTCTGGCTGACTGTGGCCAGCTTTTAGCCTCTGGATCTCTTCTTGGTGTCTTTGCTCCATCTCCGCTATGCGGTTTTGGAGTTGTTGAATGGTGTCGGCATTTGTCATGGTAGTCTGAGGAGGGTTGGATGCCTCAACAAGAGTGTTACGTCTGATATTGAAACGCGTATTGACCATTGACGGACGTTCCAGTGGTCGTGAGGATGCGAGGCAGAATGGTATGTTTTACCGTGGCCCCATGATGGGCGCCAAATGTTCTTACCAAAATCTAGAAATTCCGCGTATGATGACAAGTGGGTTCCAAACTCTGTACTTTGGATAGAGAATCGTCTTTGTTAAGGAGGGGAACCTGCAAAACAAAGGAAATGACTCTAACACTCAAGTAAGTACATCAATTATAGAAGAATAACTGAGTAAAAAAGTGGAGAGTTTCCGAGTAAGTGTTTATCGGATGAATATGACTTGAGTAAAGGTTTAGAGAGAACCTGTATTTATAGCGTGGAGTATGGGCCTTGGGCATTTGTTTGTTAGATAATTTGTTGATACGATGAATAAAGGTTTAGAGAGAACCTGTATTTATAGCCTGAAGCATGGGCCTTGGGCCTTTGATTGTTAGATAATTTGTTGATACGATAATAGATAATAATAGGTAGTTATGTAATTCAAATATGAGACAATGTGTACCTTGTAGATATGTTGTTATTTGTAGATAAGTAATAGCTTGTAGATAATAGGAGATAAGGTGGTTGCACCAATGTAGATAATCAAACATAACAGATAAGCTACTGTTGATGGTTGACGTCCGCGCTCCTGTAGCAAGGTTGACACAGAGGGCGGAAAAGTGCGTTGTCATTGTAGCAGGATCGACATTAAGAGTGGTAATGCACAATATTACTGTAGCAGGATTGACACGGAGGGTGGACACGTGTACAGTGACCCCATAGTAATGGCCACGTGTGATTTTACCATTTTGTACAGTACAATTTCGCTTAGTGTATTCAATGGTAGCAACAATAGTTAATATCTATTTGGTTAAAATGCAGTTTTGGTCCCCCTATAATTCTGAATCTATAATTTTAGTCCATTTATTTTTTAATTAACAATTTTAAGGGTGAAATTTGCAAAAAAAAAAAAAAAGTAAAAAAGTTGGATGCAAATTTAGCCATTAAAAAAGAAAGAACTGGGAGTAAAAAAGGCAATGCAAGTTGATGAAAACCTTATGGAAAAACTTCTGTATCCTTCCTATCTTGATGGAGAGGCAAGCACATTCAAAACTATACAGTCCAAAATGGTAAAGTTACATGTGGCCATTACTGTGGGGTCACTATACACGTGGCACTCTCTGTGTCAACCCTGCTATAGTGATGGTGCGCATTTACTCTCTAAGTGTCAATCCGAACATGTGTGTCTGCCCTCCTTGTCAGCCTTACTATAGGAGTGTAGACGTCAATAATGAATATCTCATTATCAATAACATATCTATTATGCCTTGTCATTCAAACTGGTGCAACCACCTTATCTCCCAATATCTCTCTAGCTATCTACAAGTTGTTACTTATCTATAAGTAACAACATATCTCTAAGGCACGCATTGGTGTCAACCTCGAACAGTTTCTTGGAAACACTGTGCAAGGAGACCAAAGCAATCTTCCTGAACAGCTTGGTTTTAAAGAAAAACAGAAAAAAAGGAACAATAACACAAATGTTCAAAAAGAAAATAAAATTTCAAAGGCCCGCACCACTGCCCAACTATTAGGGTGAAGTTGGGAGGGTGACACATTCAAGTATTCCCTGAGGGCACACTGGAACGGCAAGAAGAGATCAAAAAGACCCAACACCTCGAAGAGGCATCGGTACATGAAGAAGAAAGGAAGCGCACCAGGCATCGCCCTTAGACAAGGGAAGTCATCGTTCCCACAAGGCTCGACAGTGACCTTGCAGGAATCCCCATGAGTCGTCATCTACAACGGGCTGCACATGGCAACCACCAATGCAGCGGAGGTTACGTGTTGGATATAGAGGGAGCAACAAGAAGAATGAAGCCTTTGACTTAGAAGTGTTTTGAGCTTTTCACATGCCTTGAAGATTGAAATCCAAATCCAAGTGTATGAGGAGCAAATCTGTTGATCCTTGCATTTGCATACATAAAGTCATTTATATGCTTAAGAGTTTTTAACATAGAATCAAAGCTATTTCGAAAAAGATCTAAATGGTAAAGCTTTTGGAAAAACATTGTTTCACTGAGTTAATCGATTACCATAAAGATTAATCGATTATATAGCTTGTGTTTACAACTGGAAAAGCTTTAATGTACATATTAATCGATTACGCATATCTTGTAATTGATTACATAGTGTAATTCAAATATAATACATTTCTACTTTAATCGATTACCATTTATTGTAATCGATTACACAAGCTATCTTCAAAATCATGTTTTCACTAAATTTCACTAAATTAATCGATTACCATAATTTGTAATCGATTACATAGGCTATTTTGAGAAAACCTGCTTTGCTAGTTTAATCGATTACCATAACTTGTAATTGATTACACAGGCTATTTCTAAAAATAAAGTTTTCTGCTTTAATCGATTACAGCTCGGTTTAATCGATTATTTTGCTCGTAAATGAAACCCAGAATGTGCCTTGAACACTTTAATCGATTAAATGATAATTTAATCGATTACATATGCATTTTAATCGATTATTAGGCATGTGTAATCGATTACTGGTTGTTACAAAGGTTTGTTATAAATAGAGGAAAGGCTTGGCTTGTTTTGTAACTTGAACACTTCGTATTTTTTGAGCATACACAAGCCTTCTAAGAGTTTTAAAGTGAATTTTTGGGTTTACTAACTTCTTGTCCCATTGTTTAATCTTCATGAGCTATTGAATGATTTTTGGGCAAGAAACTTCAAGAGTTTAAAGGAAAGCATGTTCTGAGAGTTTGTTTCTGCATTCAACCTTGTTTGGTAATTCATTTGCATATATTTCCAATGGATCATCAGATTGCTTCTTTCCTTAATCTCTAAGTGTAATTTCATTTTTACAATTTTTGTTATTTGAGACTATTGTAATTGAGTTCTTGAAGCTTTGGCTAGAGTAGTGTTCTCTAGGAAAGAACAGAGTAGTGTTCTCTGGTTTTTGTTCTTTAGGAGTCTAATAGGGTTTTAGATTTCTATTCTTTATCTAGTGTTGATAAAGAGAGGTTGTTGTAAAGCTTGTAAGAACAAAATTTTATAATAGTGGAACTCTAATCTAGTGTTGATTAGAAAAAACTGGATGTAGCTTCTGTTGTGAAGTGAACCAGTATAATTGCTTGTGTTGATTCTGTCTTTCTCTATTTCTTTTAAGTTGTCTTGATCATTTGTTCTTGGTAGTTCTATTATTACCTAACAAGTTCTGTTTTGAGCTATTAGTTTCTTGAACTGAGGTGGTTGATTGAATAAGACTATTCTTGGTTTTAAAAGTAATATAGATCCTTAACTCTGATTTGATAAATAATTTCAAAAGACCAAGTTTAAACCAATTCACCCCCCCTCTTGGTTATTGTGGGTATTTCTATTGTTTTCATTATGGACAATCGATTCTTGAAAACATCCTCCATCACCCACTCATAACCACGAACGACTGAGGCAGAGGATGGCGACCCAGCATTGGGGATGCGACGCGCGCGAGAGGAAGTTCTTGTACCTCCGACACCACTTTGTCTCATCCTCCCCGAAGTAGAAGGAAGGCGAAGGATGGTAAGCGGTAGAGACTCACTTGCTCTAGGGGCAAAGGAAGGCCTTGCCTGTTGACAAGGGTGAGAAGTGCCCTTACCAGCTCGACGGGAACTTGCCCTCCTCGTAGAGGAGGAAGAGCCGTCAGAAACTCCGCCAAAGGTGTTCTCCTTCGAAGAGTCACCCACGGAGATGACCTCGTGCATAAGGGGTTGCCATATCGAGCCCCCTGAATCTCTACCTCCCACACCCAAAGCAATCGGAAATGGAGGAAATAGACATTTTTAGAAGCAAATGTGGGGTACCTTAAACGAAAGAAATGTCTGAGCAAGAAGGCGGTAGGAAGAAATGTCAGAAGTCCATCTATTTAAATGAAAAGTGAGGCTCGACGGTTACTGGCGAGATTTGAAATGTCCCCTAGAATCTCGCGCCACGATTGACTTCACTCATCAACTACCGTATGTCTCCACTCCTTGAGTGACACGTATGCACGAGTACAACTGCATGGGCGAAACATGCAAACAATATGAACACACACAATTAACCAAGAGGGGGTGAATTGGTTAAAACTTGGCCTTTTAAAATTATTGTAAGAATCAAAGTTATAAGATCGTATCACAATTAAAACCAAGAATGCTTCAATCAATCAAACCACTCAGTTTAAGAAAAGAATTTCAGAAACTTTTACTTGTTGAGTAATAAAGATTTCACCAAATAGTCTCAAAATAAGATAGCAAGAAAAGAATAAATAAAGTAATCAAGTCAAGAACTTATATTGGTTCACCCCTCAAAAGAGAAGCTACATCCAGTTTCTTCTAACCAAAACTTTGATTAGAGTTCCATTATTCACAAAAATTCATTTCTTACAAGCTTACAACATTCACCCTCTATCAACCCTAGATAAAGAACATAAATCTAAAACCCCCTTTAGACTCCTAGTGACAAAGACATACAGAAACCCTTCTCTACTCTTCCCTCTAGAGAACCCTACTCTAGAAAAGCTTGAAGAATCTTTTGTAATAGCAAGAAACAAATAGAAAACTAGAAACGAGTAATACTCAGAAACTAATGGAGAGAAACAACTTGATGATCCACAATATATGAATGAATATGATTATCAATCTTGATCAAGGTTGAAAGGAAAATAGGTTTCAAACCAAACTCTCCAAGAGCTTCTTTAAAATCTTGTCCAAGTAGAAATATTTCAATGAAGCATGAATATTGTAATCGATTATTCTGTTCTTCAAGGCTCAAGTAATAGATTACCAATTTGTGGTAATCGATTAAGGCAGTCAAAAAGAGTTTTTCCAAAACTTGAACCCTTGAGCACTTGGTTTTTATGCAATCATGAAATCTTAAAGATTTTTCACAAACCATATGCTTTTGTAAAACCATGAATGCAAACCAATGAATGATGTTTATGTAATGCTATGGATCATAGGATAAAACTCTCATACATCTAATTATTACAAATGCCTTCAATTGAATGGCATGTTAAAAGCTAAAATTCATCCAAGCTTCAGCATACATCTTGATCCTTCTTCAAGCTCTCTCTGTATCTAACAGGTCATGCCTACAACATTTAAAGAGATGTAACGTATGTTTTCAATGCTCACTCCAACGGTCAAATATTGGTAGAAGTTCTCAGCCTTGACGCTTCACTTGCCTGACATGTCAAACATTATCCACAAAACAAATCAGTCCATCCTGGGCAACTTAGCGACAACAACCCGGACATCTTTGTCCAAGTTGGAGTCTTGACATTACTTTGTGAAGTCATCAGCCTTGACGCTGGGCATCACTTGTCCATCCTTGGGGGCTTTTATTGCTCATCATATTCTACTTATCTACCATGACACTTGACACTTTTCATTAACGCTCATTTATCCTCTTTCGCCTAAAAATCAGCTCAAAGGCTGATAAGCTTATGTACAGTCCAAAATGGTAACGTTACATGAGGCCATTACTGTGGGGTCCACTATCCAAGTGGCCACCATCCAAGTGGCCACCCTCCGTGTTAATCCTGCTATAGTGATGGTGCGCATTTACTCTCTAAGTGTCAACCCGAACACGTGTGTCCGCCCTCCTTGTCAACCTTGCTACAGGAGCGCGGACATCAAAAGTGAATATCTCCTTATCAACAACATATCTATTATGCCTTATCATTCAAACTAGTGCAACCACCTTATCTCCTAATATCTCTCCAATTATCTACAAGTTGTTACTTATCTATAAGTAATAACATATCTCTAAGGTACACATTATCTTTTATTCAAATTATATAACTGCTTACTATTATCTATTATCTTATCAATAGATTAATTAAGAAACAAAGGCCCCAGACCCATACTCCACGCTATAAATACAGATTCTCTCTAAACCCTTAATCACGTTCATACACGCTCTACTCCATAGATATCACTGTCCACCTACGGTGGTCATCTCTCCGAGACACTCTCGGAAGCCTTTCATTCACTCTCACACACTCAGTTTTTCTCGAATAACTGACGTACTTACTTAAGCATTGGAGTACCTTTCCTTTGTTTTGCAGGTCCTCTCCTTAACAAAGACGATTCACCATCTGACGTGCAAAGTTTGGAACCCACTCATCATCATATGTGGAATTTTCAGATTTTGGTAAGAACAAAAGCCCTAAAAGATATATACTTGCAAGTACAAGAACCTAAAAGAAAAACATGGGTTGGTGAGGCAGACGGGAATTACAATAGTGGCCAACAACATGTATCTAATGCAATTGCTAAAAGTTTCTGGTTAGTGGTAACTCCCCTTGATACTCAGATTCTATTTGGGGTTCTTAAAAATTATTTTGTCTAATGTTATCATACCAAATTTTGGACCAGCTTTTGACATGGCAGTTGCATATGACACAAAAAAATATATTACATAAATGGTCAAAAGTAAATAAACATAATTATATATAATTGTCAACATATAGGTAATAGTGTTATGAAATTATGGGGGCTTTTCTTATACGTGGTCAATTGAAGCCCTTCTAAGCATATATGCGAGTTAATAATAAATTGCAAAGAAATAAACATGTATTGAGAAAAATACATAGATAAATTAAAATGACATTGAATAAAACAAAAGCTTAGAAATATAAGAGATGGAGAGTCAAAGAAAGAAAGTTCAAGGTTTTTGTTATGTTAACGTTGAAAGAGTAGGAATTCATATTGTGAATTGTGAGAAATATTATAGTTTTCATATAACTGTTGGATGCAAAATTTTCCAAAAGAAAATAGAAAAAAATGGGGGTAAAAAGTTCGACACAATTATGTTAGGGTAAAATGGTGGAAGATAAATTCGTAAGTTTCTTAAAAATAAGATATAAAGTGCATCAAATTAATTTGTTAAGAGTAAAATTTGCTAAAAATTAATAAAGTTGAGGTAAAAGTAAATTTAAGATTTAAGTCGTAATTTTCTACATGAGGTATGTTATATGAAAGTCATGAAACATAAGTCACATGGTAAGTTTTAAGTTAAGTTGATTTGGGTAAACCAATGGTTCCTGGACTATTGACAACAGTAACATAAACTATAATCAAATAGGGATTGAGATTTTGAGGAAAGAGAACAAGACAACATCTACTATGGGAAACTTAGTTTCATTTCCTAAGTTGGGAAACTTTTGGTTACCGTCAAATGAATGGGCTTTTAATCTGACAGTCACTAGTAGAGTTTGTTTAATGATGGGTTAGGCGTTAATGATGATGGTCAAGGAAAAAACATTTATTTTAACTAAAACATACATCTTCTTGATGTACGGTCTACATGGATGAGCACAATGGGGTTTTGGATTTAGGGTTAGTAAATGAGGGTGGGTGAAATCGGTGGATTTGTGTTTGTTTTCCAATCACTCTTATGGATGTGGTAGCCGCTTGTGTTTGTTATTTTTGGTTTAGATCCTTTGTGTCGTGCATTTAAATTTAGGGTGTAATGTGTCCCTGGGTAAACACTACCAAATTTGAAAGAAAAATGCAGCACACATCTTCTACGACTTTGGGAAGTATGGCATCAATAACAGAGGTATCTGTTGGGGTCGTGTGCAGAGCAGATCCCCACAAGGAAATCACTGTGGTGTTTTTTTGACCGTGAAGCATACTATTTTTTTGGGTAAGTAATTTATGTTGATAATTTATTTATGTTTGCTCTTCTTTTGGTTATTTGGAAAAAAAATGTATGATTTTAAGATTCTGCTTTAGACTCATGTTGTGAAATTTGGTATTCTTCTTTGTGTTACATAAATTTTCAACTGTGAGTGTATTTCTGCAAGCCAAATTATATCGGTTATGCAAGAGGCAACCTGAACTTTGACATCAACATACTTTAAAAATGTGTCACCAGTTAATGCTTTACGTGATAGTGAGAAAGCATTTTGCATAGATTTTGTATGTGATTGTTCAACCCTTGATAGATGACTCTTAACCAATTGCAATTCCATCACAAAAAAAAGAAGATAAAATTAAAATCAAGGAATATGATTAATATTTTTGTTGTTCATAAAGTTAAGAGTGTTTTAAGACTTTCATAACTTTTACTAGAACTAATTGTTATGAATTTAGCAAACAAGTGAGAAATATATATGTGTGTGTGTGTGTATTAAAGTTTCATGTAATTGGTTGTGTTTCCATTACTAGTTATTGTTTATAAGTTTTTTTCTTCATACCTAATACATAAGTACACATCTTAGACATCTAGTTTGAGATTTTTCTTAGATATTTGCTACATTTATAACTTTTACTAAGTTAATAAAGTTGTAATTGCTTGTGTTTCTCTCACTTGTTATTGTTTATAAATTATTTTTCTTCAGCATACCTAATACATGAGTCATTATCTTAGACATATAGTTTACCATTTTTCTCACTTATTTGTTGCATTCATAGCTTTTCCTGAGTTTTTGATGTTTAATATATGTTTTTGGGGAAAATTTAACAATTAATTTAAGTATATGAAAATCTGTGTAACTTTCTTTTGTCAACTAGCCACCTTTTATAAGTACTACAAGGGTTTGAAGTAATTTTAACCTCAATAATATCTAGTAAAAGTTATGAAAGTCTTAAGACATACTCTTAACTTTATGAATGACCAAAATAATAGTCACTTTCCTTGATCTTTTTAACTTTGTGTTTGTGATGGAATTGCAACGGGTTAAGATTCTCCTATCAAGGGTTGAATAATCACCAGCATATCTATACAAAATGCTTTCGCACCATCATTGACATTATTAATTGTCGATACACTCTTAAGTCAAGTTGATGTTGATGTCAAAGTTCAAGTTGCATCTTCCATAACTAATATAATTTGGCTTGTAGAAATACACTCACTACTAGAAAACTATGCAATACAAACAAGAATACCAGATTCAGTGACATCCATCTCAGACAAAATCTTAAAATCATATACACTTTTTTCGAACAACCAAAAGAAGGGAAAAAAATATCAACATAAATCACTTACCCAAAAAAATAGTATACTTCATAGTCAAAATAAATACCACAACGATTTCCTTATGAGGATATGCTCTTCCCATGGGTGTGAAGTGAGGCTCATTAGAGTGAAACATACAACAATAAACACCAAGAGAGAAAAGAGAAAGATAACCCTTTGTGATTAACGAACACCACTAGATTGCGGGTTTTGGATTGTATTTGCGGTTTTGTTCACTATTTGATTGGGCTTGTTCTGTGACACCAGATTTGCAACACGTGAACTTTCATTTTTTTTTTCGGTCCAATCATCAAAACAAAGTCTGAAGAGTGAGAAAACTAGGTTTTAATTTTCAGCTTTGCATTTTTTGTTTTTCATCTTCTAGTCTCTTGTTTGTGAGCATTGGCACTTTTTTTTCTTTGACTGATTGTAAACATGTTTTATGCGCACAATGTGGTTTTTTTACACTGACTTTGAGGGGTTTTCTGTTGGATACAGGGGGAGCATGAAGAAGATGAAGCTAAAGAAGAAGCTTGTGCCTTAGAAGAAGGATTTTAGCTTTTCACATGACAAAGAATTTGTAATTTGGTTAGGTGTATGAGAGACTAATCTTATGATCTTTGCATTGCATGAACATGATCATTAACATGCATACATGATTTCAATAAAGCATTAAAGTTATTCATGTTTTTAAAAGAAATTAAATTCTCATGGTTAAGTTTTTTGGAAAAACGAAATTCCACTGTTTTAATCGATTACACAACTAATTAATCGATTACAGGCTTCTGTTTGAATTTTGGAAAAGTCATGAAGAATAGTTTAATCGATTATAGTCTACTCGTAATCAATTACATAGCACAAAAAGAAAATCATGTCTCACTGCTTTAATCGATTACCATGAAATCCTAATCGATTACTTGAGTTCATTTTTTAAATGCATGACTAAATTAATCAATTACCACAATCTGTAATCGATTATACAAAGCCTGTCTCAAAACCAAACCTGTTTGCTTTAATCGATTACCACATTCTGTAATCGATTACATAAGCTTGTTTCAAAATTGTTCATGACTGCTTTAATCGATTACGACTCGAGTTAATCGAATACTTTGCTCGTTTCATTTCCTAGGTCATGCTATGAACATTTTAATCAATTATTTGGCAATTTAATCGATTATATGGTGCTAATTTAATTGATTACATGGTGCTTTAATCGATTACATTCTATTATAAAAATCTGTTATAAATAGATTGAAGGCTTGTTTGAACTTTTAACTTGAATACTTCAATTTTTCTGAGCATATACAAGCCTTCTCAAAGATTAGAAAGGATTTTCTGAGTTAACAAAACTCTTGTCCCACTCTTTAATCTTCATGGTGTATTAAAAGATTTCTTGGGCAAGATTTTCAAAGAAGCTTTTGGAGAGAAAGTTTTGAAATTGATTTCTGCATTTCAACTCTGATTGGTAACTCATATTCATATTCATTGGATCATCAGGTTGTCTCTCTCCATTAATTCTTGTTGTAAATTCGTTTTTGAATTCTTTGTTGTTTGTAACTATTGTAAAGGGTTCTTGATGCTTTTTCTAGAACAGGTTTCTCTAGAGGGAAAGAGTTGAAAAGAGTTCTCTATGTCTTGATCACTAGGAGTCTAATAGGGTTTTAGATTTTTATTCTTTATCTAGGTTTGATAAAGGGTGATTGTTGTAAACCTTGTAAAAACTGAAATTTGATAATAATAGAACTTTAATCTAGTGTTGATTAGAAGAACTGGATGTAGCTTCTCTTGAGAAGTGAACTAGTATAAATTCTTGTATTGTTCTTTATTCCTAATCTCTTCTTGTTATCTTGGTCATTAGTTCTTAGTGTTATTCTCATTACTCAACAAGTTCTATTTTAAGCAATTGATTTCTTGGGCTGAGTGGTTTGATTGATTTGAAGCATTCTTGGTTCAATTGTGATTAAGATCCTTTAACTCTGATTTTATATAAATTTTAAAACACCAAGTTTAAACCAATTCACCCCCCTTCTTGATTATTGTGGGTATTCCTATTATTTTCATTTTCCATGTCAAAAGTTGTGCATCTTGGGCTATTTTTGTGAGTTTGTTTTTGCTCTATTTTATTGGTGCTCCTCATAGTTTCTTGCAATTTTGGGGGATATTTTTCCGCTACATATTGCTATGTTATTGAGTTTCTATTATAGTGTTGGCTTTTCGCAATTAGGAAGATTCCATGGATTAATTTTTTGTGTATATATAACAAGAATTAACAAAATGTTTCTTACATGAGGTTCTATATATGTAATGCGGACTAACTAGCCATATTGAGCTCGTCATTGGCAAGCTAAGAATTGAGTAGGAGTGGAATTGGAACAAGCATATGGAAACATTGAGCCTAAGCCACTAGTTATTGCACCCAAAGGTTTCTCTAATGCAAATTAGTTCAATGAATTTTTTAGCGCAAGTCTGGAAAATCTTTCATTCGATGTGATCATTCACTGCATTTATAACCTTTGATCAGGTACCATTCACCAAACAAGCTAGCTAATATTCATTTTCTGTTTACCCCATTGCCATGAATTAAAAGATGATGGTTAAGGAAACATATATCTTTTTATTATTTTACACATGTGTTCGAACTAAAACAGATGTCGTCTTGATGTTCGGCCTACATGGATGAGCGTAGTGTTATGTTGGATTTAGGGTTAGTAAAGATGGGTGGGTGAAATATATGGATTTGTGTTTGTTGTTTCTGGTATCTATCCTTTGTGTCGTGCATTTGGATTTAGGGTATAGTGCGACCCTAGGTAAACATTACCAAATTTGAAAGAAAAAGGCAACACCCACCTTGACGGGTTTGGAAAGTTTGGTGTCGATATCAGAGGTATCTGTTGAGTCTGTGGGCAGAGCATAGAAATAAACATTATTTTATAACAATTCTTTTAAAATCTTATAGTTAACCGGAGACAACTTTTAAAAGGAATATGTAATTTTTCCCCCACATCTTGATAATTAACTTTTTTCTTTACTATGATATTGGTGTGAAATGTGAATCATTGTTAAAAAAACCTTACAATTAATTACATATGCGGTACGTAATTGATTAAATTTTTTGCTTAATCGTACTTTTTATCTCAAACTTTTAATGTTTTTGTGAATCTTACCTCCAACAAGTTAATTTGATGCATTTTAAGCCTTACTTTGTAAGAAACTTACTAATATTACCTTATCTCATTTGTCTGTTAATTAGAACAAAAGTTGAGGATAAAATTTGCCAAAAAAGTAAAAAGTGTGATGTAATTATGTTAAGGTTAAATGGTGGAAGTTAAAATTCGCAAGTTTCTTAAAATAAGATATAAAGTGCGTCAAATTAATATGGTAAGAGTGAAATTCGCAAAAAATATAAAAAGTTGAGGTAAAAAGTAAAACTAAGATTTAAGCCTTTACTTTTAGACGGGGTATATTATATGAAAGTCATGAATATAAGTCACGTGGTAAGTGTTAAATTGATTTGAGTAAACCAATGGTTCCCAAAATATTGACAACAATAACACAAACTATAATCAAACAAGGATTGAGATTTTGAGGAAAGAGAAGATGACAACTTCTACCATGGGAAACTTAGTTTCATTTCCTTAGTTTGGAAACTTTTGGTTACCGTCAGATGAATAGGGTTTTAATTTGATGGTCACTAATAGAGTTTGTTTAAAGATGGGTTAGGCATTAAACATGATGGTTAAGGAAAAAACATTTTTTTTCATTATTTTTCACGTGTCCGAACTAAAACAAATGTTGTCTTGATGTGTGGTCTGCGTGGATGAACACAATGATGTGTTGGATTTAGGCTTAGTAAAGGTCGGTGGGTGAAATTAGTAGATTTGTGTTTGTTTTCCAATCACTTTGATGGTCGTAATAGCTGCTTGTGTTTTTTTTGTTTCTGGTTTCGATCTTTTGTGTTGTGCATTTGAATTTAGGATGTAGTGCAACCTTGTGTAAGCACTACCAAATTTGAATGAAAAATGCAGCACTCACCTTCAATGGGTTTGGAAAGTTTGGCGCTGATATTAGAGGTATCCGTGTAGTCTGTGGGCAGAGTAGATCCGCATGAGGAAATCACTATGGTGTTTTTTGGACCGTGAAGAATACTATTTTTCTGGGTAAGTGATTTATGCTGATAATTTATTTTTGTTTTCCCTTGTTTCAATTGTTTTTAATAAGTGTATGATTTTAAGATTATGCTTGAGATTCATGTCGTAGAATTTGGTGAGAAAAAATTTTGCATAGATTTTGTAGGTGATTGTTCAACCCTTGATATGTGACTCTTAACTCGCTGCAATTGCATCACAAAAAAAAGTAAGATCATATATGATTAATATTTTTGTCATCCATAAAGTTAAGAGTGTGCGTTTAAGACTTTCATAACTTTTACGAGAATTAATTGTTATGAATTTAGCAAATAAGTGAGAAATATATATATATATATATATATATATATATTAATTATTGTTAATAAGTATTTTGTTTTCTTCATACCTAGTACATAATTACTCATCTTAGACATCTAATTTGAGATTTTTCTCACATATTTGCTACATGCTGAACTTTTATTGAGTTGTTGACATTGTAATTACTTGTGTTTCTCTCACTTGTTATTGTTTATAAATTATTTTCCTTTTACATATCTAATGCAAGTCTTCATATTAGATATATAGTTTCATAAGTTTCTCACTTATTTGCTACATTCATAACTTTTCCTGAGTTTTTGACGTTGTGTATATAATTTTTTTGGGAAGGGCAAAAAAAATATCAACACAAATCACTTACCCGGAAAAATAGTATGCTTCATAATCAAAATAAATACCAAAATGATTTCCCTTGTGAGGATCTGCTCTTCCCACGGGTGTGAAGTGAGGCTCATTAGAGTGAAAGATACAGCAACAAACACCAAGAGAGAAGAGAGAAGAGAGAAATATAACCTTCTGTGATTTTCGCACACCACCAGACTGAAGATTTTTGGATTGCAATTGCGGATTTATTCACCGTTTGATCGGGCTGGTTTTTGGACAGTAAATTCGCAACATATGAACTTTCATTTTTTCTGGTCGGATCGTCAAAACAATGTCTGGAGAAGGATAAACTGGGTCGTAAGTTTCTGCTCTGCGTTTTTTGGTTTTTCATCTTCTTGTCTCTTGTTTGTGAGCATTGGTGCTTTGTTTGCTTTGGTTGATTGTAAGCATGTTATGTGCACATATTGGAGACCTTCATGTACCCTTTCTTGAACATAGTGAATTATTTCATTGCTTTGGGCGACCCGTGGTTTTATTATCCTTCTATTTAGGGGTTATCTAGGTTAAAAAATGTGTCTTTTGTGTTATTTTTGTGAGTCTATTCTATTTAATTGGTGCTCCTCGTAGATTATTGCAAGTTTGGGGGAATATTTTCCCACTGCTTATTGCTCTGTTATTGTGTTTCTATTATTGTGTTGGCATTTCCCCATCAGGAAGATACCATGGATTAAAGAAACCTAATTTGTTGTATATCACGAAAGATTAAACAAAATACTTCTTGCATGAGGTTCTATATAATGGGGACTAACTAGCCATATTGAGCTCTTGTCATTGGCAGGCAAGTGGGAGTGGAATTGGAACAAACATTATATAGCAAACCAATATCTTTTGATGTTACTGCTTTATGATACATATGAAAAGATTGAGCCTAAACCACTAGTCATTGCACCTGGAGGTTTCTCTAATGCAAATTGGTTCCACGAATTTTTAAGTGCAAATCTGGAAAATCTTTCTTTCGATGTGATCATTCACTGCATTTATAACCTTTAACCAGGTATATACCCTTCACCAAACAAGCTAGCTAATATTCATAGCGTGAATAAACAAGACTAGCCGAATGAACTTTTGCTCCAACATGAATCTAAAATTTTGCATTTATAAATCTGTCTTTCAATTGTAATGGGTTCTAAAGTTACTTTGAAAAACACTTGATTAAAGGTTAATTTTTCAGAATTTAGAAATAAAATGGACGTAAAGATAAATGAAATTGAAAAAATAGCAACGTGGAACGCAAGTAAAGTTGAAATAAAAATAGCTGAAAAAGATAATTGTATTGATTGATTTGTTGTGTCTTTCTAACGTACACACACATATATATATATATATATAAAAGCATATCTAAAATAACAGTCTAAAAATCATGTTCGTCCATGTTGGGCCACTACTAGCTTCTAACTATCCATTTATGCTAAAATACATATACTTTGGCTAACCCTATATTCAATTGCATCTTCTTAGAACACCTTTAGTGCTGGATCTTAGAGAGAGATCTTGAGTTGAAGACCTGTGCTTCCCCAAATCCACTACTAAAGGGGGATGAGGATCTCCACGTAGAGATCTGATTCTTCCACAAGAACCCTCAAGATCCGCACGTTTTTCAAAAAAATAAATTTTAATGTTGTAACAGAAATGAGCGGGGAAGAAAACGGAAAAACAAGAACAAGAAACCATACTTGAGGAGGAAGCGGAGGCGGAGTGGTGACGGGGTGCCAACTGGAGGCATGCGGTGGGGAGGGGATGACCGTGAGGGAAAGAGAAAAAAACAGGGGAATGGGGAAGGGGAGGAAGAAAGGGTAAAAAAATAAAAAAAAATAAAAAATAGGGAAGGGGAGGAAGAAAGGGGAAAAAATAAAAAATAAAAATGAGGGAGGGGGGGAACATTGGGGAAGGGAAGAAGAAAGGGAAAAAATAAAAAAGTGAGAGAGGGGGAGGGGGAGGGGGGAACGTTGGGGAAGGGAAGAAGAAAGGGAAAAAAAATGAGGGAGGGGGAGCGTGGAAAGTGGAAAAGGGGGAAATGAAAAAAAAAAATAAAGAAGGGGAAGAGTCTAGAAGGGGGAGGGAAGGAAAAAAAAAAAGGAAGTGAACCGTTGGCATTGGGAACGTAGGGGAGATGGGGAAGGGAAAAAAAACATAAAAGGGGGTGGGGAGGGGAGAAAGGGGGTGGGGAGATGAAAAAAATGAAAAAATTCAAAAAACTAGCGGTCAAACTAATCGTTTTTTTTTTGTTTTTTTTGCTATAAATTGGTTCATAACTAACCATTGGTGTATACAACTTTCATTTTCATTTGTCAATCTTTTTTTTTTCTAATCTTATAGTTAAATTTACTTGTGTGAAATGGATCCAAATCAATTTGATTAGCAAAGTTATATGAATTTTTTACAAAATTATCACATGTATCCTTCAACCCAAAATTCAGAAAATCGCCCCCCTTTTTCCCCCTCCATTTTTACCACCACTACAATGAAGGATATAATGTTGGCATGCATTATATTGCATAACATAATTGTCAAAGACGAACGAGATACATTTGGTGGTAATGTCATTTCAAATGTTGAAGTATCTCGTGGTGCTCCTCCTGATTTGCCTACATACTTGCAAACAAGACGTGTTATGCATACAAGAGGAATTCATCAACAACTTCAAACAGACTTGGTAGAGCATATTTGGGAACATTTCGGTCACGAAAATGATGAAAATTGATTTTTCTTTAAAATTAATGTCTTGCATTTTTTATTATCAATTTTATGTATTTTTCACTTATTTAACATTTAGTTATAAATAAAAATTATTTAAATTTTCTCATTTCTTAATATTAATATATTTTTTTCTATTCTTTATTAATTAAAATTTATTACATAATTAATTTAATTTAATTTAATTTAATCAAAATTAAAAAATTTAAAAGTGGGGTCCATGTGGGACCCATTAAAAATTATCTAAGATCTCAATTTGAGATCTATCACTAAAGGAAACAAATATTTCAGATCTTAAGAGATCTTCAATCCTATGTGACACTGTGAGATCCGCCAAAAAGTAAACTAAGATCCCAAATTGAGATCTAGCACTAAAGATGCACTTAGCTCGGTTTTTCTCCCCGATCTCTTAGGCATGTTCAATTGATCTTATCATATCTTTGAAACTTTGATCATAACAACTGTGTTGGACGTTCCTTGTTTTTAGGATCCATGATACTTACGTGCGAGCTTCCATTGACTTCAGTTGAACTCGTATTTTTATCGGCAACAACTTGGCTAACAGATTTATCATATCGGCTGGCTGAATTTTTTCTAACAGATTTTTTTTGAGGGGGATAACTAAACGCACAAAGCTCTCTAAAAAGGCAATTAAACTTATGAGTTACGAGCAGTACGTGGCATGACAATTATTGTTATAACTTCTTCGTAATAGCAAGTTCAATTGTTCAAGTGTCTGGGAGGATGGGGAAACAAAGAGACTAGAAATATAAGAGATTGAGAGTTGAAACAAAGTTCAAGGTTTTTGTTATGCTAACATTGAAAGCGTATGATAGATTCATTGTGACATGTGAAAAATATTATAACATAAATGTTCACATTTTCCTTTTTATGTTTAGCATTCATTGTGCATAAGTGCACCATCACATGTTCATTTTCTTAAAATTAAGATTAAATTTATTTTTTTCTTCTGAAATAAGGTAATTTTACTTGAGAAGTGGAAACATCACCCAATTGTGACTAATGACCATTAATTGTTTTATTTTGTATGATAAATTTTTATATAATTTTTATTTTTATAAAATTTTACTTTTAATATTTATAAAATTATATAAAAAATGGTTGCTCCTCTAAAAATGGGGGCCCTGGGCGGCCTCCCACTTCGCCCACCCTCATGGCCACATCTGATATAGGACCATCAAAATGTGTTAGTACAATATAATACAGACACATGACATTGCTTATATTTCTATCAGTATATATAGTAAGTTTATTAGTTTTTTAAAAAAAAAAAAATACTTATTTTAAACATTATACTAATTAATTTCTAATGAATTTATCCTGTAAATTTTTTTCACTGATAATATATATACAAAAAAATATTTTATAACAATTATGTTATAATCTTATAGTTAACAGGAGGCATGGAATTTTTTATAGGGAATATGTAGTTTTTTTTCTCACATCTTAACAATTAACTTTTTTCGTTACTATAATATTGATGCAAAACGTAAATCATTGTTAAAACACCTTACAATTAATTACATACAAGGTATGTAATTAATTAATTTTTTGGCTTAATCGTAATTTTTACCTCTAACTTTTAAAATTTTTTCCAATTTTTGTTCTAACAAATTAATTTGATGTATTTTATTCTTTAGTTTATAAGAAACTTACTAGTTTTACCTTCCGTCATTTTTTTGTTAATTAGAGCAAAAGGTGAAGGTAAAATTTGCTAAAAGAATATATTAGGGGTGAAATTCACCAAAAAGTAAAAAAGTTGGATGCAAAATTTTTTAAAAAGAAAAAAAAATGAAAGTAAAAAGTGCAATGCAATTATGTTAGCATAAAATGATCGACGACAAAATTCGGAAGTTTTTTAAAGTGCGTTAAACTAATTTGTTAAGAGTAAAATTTGCTAAAAATTAAAAACTTGAGGTAAAAAGTATAATTAAGATTTAAGATTTTTTACACGGGGTATATTATATGAAAGTCATGAAACATAAGTCACTTGATAGGTATTAAGTTGATTTGGGTAAATAAATGGTTCTAGAATATTGACAACAATAACACAAACTCTAATCAAATTGGGATTGAGGTTTTGACGAAATTCTACTGTGGGATACTTAGTTTCATTTCCCTAGTTGGGAAACTTTTGGTTATGGTTGGATGAATTGACTTTTAATCTAATGGTCACTAGTAGAGATTGTTTGATGATAGGTTAGGCGTTAATGATGATGGTTAAGGAAAAAACATATCTTTTTATTATTTTCAATGTTAGGGCCGATCCTGAAATTCTTTTGCCTTGGGCGAGCTAAAAATATCATACCCTCTTAATCATTTAAATTTTATCCTTCTTGCATTCTTTGTGGTAAAATCATTAATAATTTATTCATAATCAAATATTTTTAAATACACATATTCAGTGGAAATCAAAGAAAAGTTTATTTAATCTATTTATAGTTTCAGATAGGATTTTAACAATTTTAAATTTGATAAATTAGTTTCTTTTAGTGTATTCAATAGTAGCAACAATAGTTAATATTTATTTGGCTAAATTGCACTTATGGTCCCCCCATGATACTTATTCCGCAACTTTAGTCTTCTTAATGTTTTTTTAATTAACAATATTAGGGGTGAAATTCGCCAAAAAGTTAAAAAGTTGGGTGCAAAATTTTCCCAAAAAAAGAAAAAAAATGAGAGTATAAATGCAATGCAATCATGTTAGGGTAAAATGGTCAAAGATAAAATTCACAAGTTACTTAAAAATAATAGATAAAATATATTAAATTAATTTGTTAAGAGTAAAATTTGTCAAAATTAAAAAGTTGAGGTGAAATGTATGATTAAGATTTAAGCTTTAATTTTTTAAATGGGGTAATATATATGAAAATCATGAAACATAAGTCATGTGGTAGGTGTTAAGTTAACTTGATTTGGGTAAATCAATAGTCCTTGAAATATTGCCGGCAAAATTAAATAAATAATACAAAAAAATAAAAATAAAAAAGAAATGGGGCAGTTTGAAAACAATTTAAACACGTCTAAATTGGGCGTGTTTAAACACGCCTATTTTAGGCGTGTTGCAGTCCCTTCCTTCTATATAAGTTGAACATTGATAGGCTGCAGATGCATTGGTTCCAAGTAGTGGTTTTTTGTTGGGTTCATTGGTTGTGGTTTGGTTCTAGTTTAAGCGTTTTCCAAATATGAGTTCAGGTAGTCAGAGTGTTGATGTTATGTTATTTTTTAATGGAAGAAAAGTCAGAGGGCGACATGGTGTTATTTTTTAAGGGAACAATAGGTCGACACGTATCAATCGAAGATCAACGCTTAGTGAATTACATGATAAGATACGCAGGAAATTAGGTTTAAACGACAACCAATGTATCAGTTTGGTGACGGCAAGATTATGGCAACACGATCATTACACGGGGAGCGAACTGCTGGATGATGAAGACGTAGAAATTGTAATCGACCGATTTTTGAAGCAGTCAAGGAATGAATTGTTAGAATTGTACGTGGATTATGTCGCAGTGGAGGATGATGTTTTACCCTTAGCCATGAGGTCAACGACTTTTCCTTCTGCAAATAATGAAGCATCATATGCTGCTCCAGTTGGAAACGTGTCTGAGGAAGCTGAACATGATCCAACTTGGGTTATGGACAAGGATGATGAGGACGATGATGATGAATATATCGCGATGGAAGATCGTCTTCTTGAGGAGGATGCTAGTGCATGCAAAAATGACGAGGATGCTAACGTGCATGCGATTCAATTCGAAGAAGACACTGGTGTGGGGTCGTCTCAAAGGCATCATCATGCGAACGTTGGATCTAATCAAGTAGAAGAACCTGTTGAAGGTTTGTTAGACTGCTTTAATCAGTGAAACTGTAGTGATATATGTTTTATGGTTTAGGGTGATATGTTTTATGGTTTAGGGTTTATGTTGCTTATAATAATTGTTTAGGGTATTGGGTTTAGTTTCTGGTTTAGGGGTTACGGCGTATGCTGGATGGTTAAGGTTTTATGTTCTATGGTGTTGTGTCAATGCTGCTTAGGTTGAGATTAGGGGTTTATGGTGTTAACAAAATGGGTTTAGGGATTAGGGAGTATACCGTATGGTTTAGGTTTATGATTTAGTGATGATGTTGGTAACCAATATTCTGGGCTACTTACAACACAATGATCATGCATGTCTCCCACCTTACTTGGATTTGATTGGTTCCACCAACGATAGTACCTAGACGAAGTAACATTAGGCCGATGGCAGGCACATAATGAAGTAAGGAGGCCAAAATTGCATCTATTACTAGCTGATTGCATCCATTACTGGCTGACTATAACTTATCCAAAGATTGTCATTGTAATGTGCTAGCATAGCAAGAGAGTGTTACTCCGTTCCAAATTTCTTTAACCCCACAACAGAGTAACCCAACAAACATTCATATCCTCCAATGTTATAGTTGCCTATCCCAAGGAAACAAAAACATGTTGGTATTTGAATATTGTTTAGTGTACACAACGAAGGGTTTATGTGTTTGGATAATGTGTAGTGTTTGGATAATGGGTTTAGGGTTGCCTTTGATTGTTTTGGCTGTATGATTGTACATATTCATTTTGAATATGTTTTTATTGGATTGGGATACATAATTTTGAAATTTCTTTAATCGGGGTTTTATGCTTGCCTTCCTGATATACATGTATTTTATTTGGCATATATGTATAGGTGCTGAGGTCGTTCCTTTTTGGCATGGAATTCCACATTATACGTATATTGATTGGAGTCATCCATGCAACGAAGAAGAATCATTTACAGGTTCTGCTTCGGGTTCGGGTTCAGGTTTAGGTTCAGTGCAAGGTCCTTGGCAACTACGGGATGACTTGTTTGTTAAACAGGAATTTCCATCGAAAATAGAGGCCCAAATTGCAATTAAACGGAACCTCATGAAGGAGCATCAAGAAGCAACTGTGGTTGAGAGCAAACCTACCAAGTTTACAATGAAGTATGTTCAACACAAAGATGGTTGCCCTTGGAGGGTTAGGGTAATCAAACCAACGTACGGTAAGAAGTGGGTGGTTTCAAGATGGGGTGGCAAACACAATTGTCTGAATGATCATATTTCACAGGGTCACAAACAGCTTGACGTTGATATTATTGCTTCACTTATAGTAGGTATGTTTCTATTAAATTTTGTTAATATGAACAATATTTTTTTTAGAGGTATGTTGATAATGTCAATGTTACCATTTGATTCTTAGGTATGGTCAGGGAGGAACCGTCTGTGTCAATTGCATTGGTTCAGGAGAGGATCACCAATACTTATGGCTTTAAAGTTTCATATGGCAAGACCTGGTATACGAAGCAGAAAGCAATGGCAATGATTTATGGGGATTAGGAAGAGTCTTATGCATTTTTGTCGAGGTGGTGCGACTACATGCTTCGTTTCTCACCAGGTTCTTTTTATGATATTCAAACAAATGCTTATTTTGTGGCAAATCGACTGGTACGGGCAAAACGTGTATTTCATCGCATGTTTTGGACTTTTAGGTAGTGTTGCGAGACTTTTAACTTTTGCAAACCAATCATCCAAATTGATGGGACTCATTTATATGGGAAGTATAAAGGTAAATTGTTGATTGCCACGACTCAGGACGGAAATAATGAGTGTCTGCCATTGGCATTTTCCATTGTTGAGGGGGAGACGCTGGAAGCTTGGGAATACTTCCTTGCTAACATTCACCTCCACGTAACCCAAATGCAAAATATATGTCTCATTTCAGATCGGCACCAGAGCATCATATCTGCTGTGGAGAATCATGCCGGCTGGCAACTACCTCATGCGCATCACGTGTTTTGCCTTCGTCATATTGCCAGTAATTTTAATACAAGGTTCAAGAGTGCAAGATTGAAGAAGGCCCTGATGACTTTAGGTATGTTAACATGTATTTCAAGTACGTTAATTTGAGAGGAATACGTAAACAGAATTCTGTTAAATGTTATTATTATTCTGCAGGTTATCCTCCCAGTGTGGTTGATTTTGACGCCGCGTTTGAACGGTTTCGTGATACCAGTCCCGAGGTTGCAGAATGGATTGATGGCATCCCTAAGGAAAAGTGGACACGTGCATATGATGTAGAGGGGAGAAGATATGGCCACATGACAACAAACTTGTCAGAATCAGTCAATAGGGTGTTCAAGGGAGCAAGGAACATGCCTATCACCGCTCTTGTGAAGCACACGTATAACCGTTTGGTTCAGTATTTTGTATGCAGAGGACAGGCGGCCGTTTCACAGCTTCAACATTCACAGCGACATTGCAAAAATGTGGTTGACGCCATGAGGCATAACTAGACCGTTGCTACAGGCCACCATGTAGGCACATATAATCTTGAGCAAACAGTATTTCAGGTGGAAGAGGGTTGGGATAGGATATATTCTGTCAACCTTGCTGAGCGTTATTGTCAGTGTGGCAAGTTTAAGACGTTCAAATACCCATGTAGTCACGTCGCAGTTGCTGCTTTACATGTTCGTCAAAATCCTTATCAGTTTGTGGATGATGTCTTCCTGGTAAACAACTTGGTTCAGGCTTATTCATTGCCATGGCAGCCAATCGGTAATGAACGTGCTATTCCACCAAGTGAAGATCCAGTTGTCATACCTGACGAGGAGATGTTGCGTGCAAAGGGTCGTCCAAGGTCCACTAGAATACATAACGAGATGGACGAAGTGGAAACAATTCCAAGATGCGACAGATGTGGAATTTGCAAGCAGGTTGGACATAATCGGAGGAATTGTCCTACTCGTGGTGGTGCTTCATGAATTTGAAATTATGTGTTTTTAATTAATGTGATGCTAATGTATTTTATTTAGAAAGACATGTGGAACCCTTTTATTTCGTTATGAGACATGATATTACCTAAAACCTAATTTTATACCATTTTTCTTTCTCTACTTGTAGACCGAAAGACTATACCATAAACAGTAACCCTAATTTAATAAGTCAACCTTTGATCGGTAATGAACAACATAAAAAATAGGTGTTCGGTCCACGAACATGCCATGACTGAACACGCCTGAATAGGGCGTGACTTAACACCCCGCAATAAGGCGTGAATTAACCCACCTAAAATAGGACATGACTTAACACACCTTGAAACGGCGTGTTATGTCACGTCGAAATACGGCGTGACTTAACACCCCTAAACTAGGCGTGACTTAACACGCCCAACAAATAGGACGTGACTTAACACGCCTTGAAACGGCGTGTTACATCACGCCGAAATAGGGCGTCGGTGACCTCTATTTAAGGCAAACACTCCCACTCCCAGACCACATGCCTCCGGATTCGAAATTGAATATGAATAGTATGGCTTTCTTAGGAGAAACCAGTAGTCAGAATATTTGTAATTCAAAATTAGCATTCATTTTTCCGAATGGATTAGTGAAACACAACGAAACAGGCGTTTCTTTTGAATGCCCATCTCCAAAACCAATGCGAGTGTCTAATGCCTGTTCTTTGCAGACACTCAAGAGCAGGATGCACGACACCTTGCAACTTCATTCTGACCACTGTGTTGACGAAATCTATTACCGACAACCATCCATAGATGCAGGTCATAAATTTTTCTTTCATTCTTTAAAACTCACTACTGATGACGATGTTTGCACAATGTTAACGTGCAACGACCAGATGTCAAGTGTTGGCCCATAGAAATATTATGCACCAACAATAGAACACCCGACGGTATACTGAACCTACTTTAGTCCACCATCGTCCCTACACACGATGCAATGCTATATTACAACAACAAGTGGCACACACCACGACAAGGCAATTTTGTGGGTTATTGCTTCACTGGAACAAACCCAATAAGGTTTGAAATTCCTTCAGGATGCAACATTGAAACACTAAAGGAAGTCATAAAGCAAGTTGCACCTGTTGGGGTTCCCCCTGATGGCATTCAAAACTCACAGTTAGTAAGTAAATTGTTTTTCCAACATCCCTGCAATGCAAAATACTCAAACCACACAATCGAATATCACATCATAGAGTTGACAAGCGATGAAGACGTGTTTAAGATGTTAGCCGAATCACACTACTGGAAACGTTATGGTCAAATAGAGATTTTAGCGGTTTTTACGAAACCAGTTACCTAAGTAGTGCTTATCAACTTTCATTGCATTCAATTGTCGTTGTAATTTAAAATGTCAATTGCATTATGTCATGTTATGTTATGCAGTAATGTTATTTGCCGATTGGATTTTTGCCTATGATATCAAGTAATGTTTTTCAAAACGTTATTGATTAAACAAATTTAAAAACAAAAGTAAATGAAAACATTAAAAGTATTACAAACTGAATTAGAAAACCACAAATGGCCTACTCAGGCAGATGGCGGTGGGCACTGATAATGACGGGCCATACGATCAGGTAGCTTTTGTCTACGAGGTAACGGGGGAGGGTCTGCCTCAGTAGGGTCTGGCTCAGTAGGGTCTGGCTGAGGCGGTTCAGGCTGAGGATGCTCTGGCTGGGACGGGTATGTCTGGGAAGGGCCTTCCGCATACGGGTCTACATATGATTCTGAACATGGAGTGCCCTGCTGTGGATATGACGGTTGCAGAGGGTGATAATCTATGGTGGGTAACGGTACACCTGATGGCCAACAACCTTCACCAGAATAATCAAAAATGTCGAGTAGGTCGTCAATGTTGGGACCCTGCCAACGATCATGAGCTGCTGAACCACTTGTCCCAATATCCGCTGATGCCATCGCCATTGTCGTAGCCACATATACAGGCTGCGAGTCGGGATGTGGAGGCATGTCACTTTGTGAACTGGTGCCCTCGTACCCCATGTCACCCTGTTGCTAAGACTCATAATATATGGGTTGGCTGCCATATGTCGATCCTACATGTGGAGGCCTAAAATAACCAGAAGTACGAGGCCTGACAGCAACAATGGGCTCTGAAACAGGATGCATCGATTGCCGTCTACGCTCTAGCCCATGCCCCTCCTGTCTTCTACGGCCAACGGCAACAGACACTTGTGGCTCATCCTGAAGCTGGGTGTCTGCTGCATGTGGCCCTGCCTCCTCCAGGCGACAACTCTCTGAATATAGAAAGTATTCGTCCAACTTCCTCCTACGCCCACTCGCGACTGTAACCTGGCCACTGATCATGATTAAGGGCAAAGTACAACATCTCCAGCCCATCAATCTATAAATTAAGAAATAAACATTAGTTTCATTCATGTGTTGTATCATAATAAACATAAATAGACAAATGATAAACTGAAAGAAAACTTACACCACGACCAGTCTTCACAGCCATCTTCGATATGTGCCACTTCCCATTTTCCCTATACCAAACCATGTACTCATGGTTTAGCGACATCAAGCCCTGAAGCAGAGGGGGAAGCTCGATGTGCTGGTCTCAAACCTCCCACCGTCTAATAAACAGTCTAAGCTTACGAACCCAATTGTCTTCGCGTTTACCACGCAAAGAAAGGTCATGCACACCCCTAAGCTTCCTTGGCCTACGTGGGATTGGCTAATCCTTCCCGAATTGGCGCATGCATCTGTCAGGCTGGGAATACTCGACGGTGTGGAAGCAAATAACAGGAGTAGTTGCCATCCACAACAGTCGCTCCTGCTCAGAAGCACCAAGAAAGTCGTAATGCATATATGGTTGCCAAACCACATGCACAGACATAATAATGACACAATCAAATAAAGACATGGACCAAATAAGCACAGTAATTAAAACTTACAATAACTAAACGTACCTCATCCCGGCTGAGAGATTCCAATCTCATCCTATACCAAAGAAGCTCATGTGCTCGAAACCGGCCTAAAGCGTTAAACCTTAATTCAAAATAATTGCCATTAGAATACTATATATAAGACCGCAATACATAAATTGTTTAAAAAAACCAAATATCGTCAAACATACCGGTGTCCAAAATGCCAATACGGGTGAATGGGAAGCGGAATGGCTGGAGCAATGAAGGGGAAACTGAGCCACGCCCAAGCCTGAAGCAGCATGTGACACCCACCAATGTCGCTTCTGTTTGGATCTGTGCACTCGCACATTTGTCTAAACAAATGTGCAAGGATCGCAGATCCCCAGCTATATGATCCAATGTCATCGAAGTCCCCAACAAGCAATGGGATGTAACGGGCCGCGACCATGCTCCCCCCAGATCTGTCGCACAGCAGCCATGATCCAATAAGACGTGCAATGTGGGCCTTAGTAAATTGCGACACGTCGACCAAATCGTTATGAACCTGACCCCAATGCGCAAAGTGTCTGTCAAAGATAGACAACTGCTAATATCCGCCTTTAAGCTCAGTGTCTACGTCAGGTTCATGATCGAATACATCCTCAGTGACGTCTCCCAATCCATGACCGTGACCCCTGTGACAACTTTGCCCTCCGTGGGCAACCCCAAAATACCCGCCATGTCTTCCAACGTGATCGTCATTTCGCCCTGCGTCATGTGGAATGTATGGGTCTCTGGTCTCCACCGCTCAACCAAAGCACTAATCAGCGCAGGATCAATCTAAAAAAAAAAAAACAAATCAATTTATATGCATTAATGTTAGAAAATTGTGCTTTACTAAACTACTTTCCAACTTGCATACCTGAATATGTCGCATGCATGCGACACGTAGAAAGCTGGCACGTCCTAACATATCACCGACAATGTCAGGTATATCGTCGTACCGTGGCCCCCCGTCGCTTTACCGCATCGGGTCTTCAACAGGCGAGCTTTGTCCTCGTTCCACACAGCTTGTGAAACATGGGTCTGCTAAGTCCGCCTACGCAGAACACCCCACTTATACGACGTAGGGATGACATGTGTCGTCGGATCCATGGGTTCACCCTCATGATCGGATCCAGAGCGCGAAGAATCACTCGAAAATGAGTCATCCATGTAACAACTATCTTAATAGAAATAAATAAAAACTAAAGTTAAACTTAATTTTACTTCGGTTGATAACACATTACAAATAATTAGCATATAAAATTAATAAAAAATAATGTACATAACTATCAAATATTTTATTTTTCTCTCTAGATCTTTTCCACAAGACAAATGTACAAAAAATTAAAAATCTTCTATATTATTCCCTCCAACAAACAGGGATTTGTGAAACACAAATCATGGAAGGGAGACAATACCCTCTTTGCAAAAGTGTCGTTCAGACAGCTCAAATTTTAAATCTGATTTATGAGATGCAACATCAGCCCTCTGATATTCATAGGACACTTCTATTAATACTAAAACATTCCAAAAGCAAGAACCTTGACGTATATTGTTTCCACTTGTGCCAAGTCCATGATCACATACACAGAGAACAAGCAAAACAGAAGAAGAAAGAAAATCTGTCATCATGTCTCTCTTATTCACCTTCTTAATCAGCTCATGCTCATAGTCCTCAGAGTAACCCTTTAATCCCCGCAAACTACTCTCAACAACTTGGCAAGCGAATACAGCAAAGCACTTGTTACAACTGTGATCAGTGAGGACATTAGTCTTATTGTTGTCCTTCCAAAGCCCCCAAAGCCAAACCTTTCTCACCTACAAAAGATTCTACTATTCCCTCCAACAAACAGGGATTTGTGATACACAAATCATGGAAGGGAGACAACACCCTCTTTGCAAAAGTGTCGCTCAGACAGCTTAAATTTTAAATTTCATTTACGAGAAGCAACATCAGCCCTCTGATATTCATAGTACACTTCTATTAATACTAAAACATTCCAAAAGCAATAACCTTGACTTACATTGTTTCCACTTGTGCCAAGTCCATGATCACATACACAGAGAACAAGCAAAACATAACAAGAAAGAAAACGTGGCATCATGTCTTTCTCTCATTCACCTTCTTTATCAACTCATGCTCATAGTCCACAGAGTAACCCTTTAATCCCCGCAAACTGCTCTCAAGAACTTGGCAAACGAATACAACAAAGCACTTGTTACAACTGTGATCAGTGAGGACATTAGTCTTATTGTTGTCCTTCCAAAGCCCTCAAAACCAAACCTTTCTCACCTACAAAAGATTCCACTATTCCCTTCAACACGAACATACAATGTCCTTGTGGCCATGGCTCTTGCGGAATCAAATCACACTACCCCTTAGTCTTAAACTGCTAAACCGAACCCCCTAAACCATAAACTATTAACCTAATCCAACTGTTTATCATTAACCCAAAGCCCTAAACATCTAAACCGAACCCCCTAAACCCCAATCGATAATTAAACTAATCCAAAAGTTACTCAATAACCCAAAATCCTAAACACATAAACCTTATCCCACTAAACCCTAAATCGTTAACCTAATTCAACAGTTAATCATTAACCCAAAGCCTTAAACCCACTAACCGAACCACTAAACCCTAAACCATTAACCTAATCCAACAGTTAATCATTAACCCAACGCCTTAAACCCCTTAACCCAACCACTAAACCCTAAACCATTAACCTAATCCTACAGTTAATCATTATCCCATAACCCTAAACCCATAAACCCTAAACCGTTACCCAAACCCACTAACCATTAACCCTAAACCCCTAAACCAAATCCCCTAACCGTAAACCATTAACCTAACCAACATCAACCCTAAACCCTAAACCCTAAGCCGTACACCATACTCCCTAACACATAAACACAAACACTATAAACTATAAACCCTAAACCCTAAAGCCTAAACCATAACCCGTAACCCATAAACCGTTAGTCATAAACCCTTAACCCTAAACCTAACAATCATGAAAACCAAAACCTAATCATCATCTATAAACATATAATCTAAATTCCTAACACTAACATTAACAAATCTAATAATTTTATTCATAATATCTACGAACTTAACAATTTTCTACTGACCTAACATGTACGTCATTAACTAACATGTGCACCCTAGTAATTTTCTAAGAATATATAATGTACCGCGCTAACAATTCAATAATAAAAAATAATCAATTATAAAATGCACCTACTTGTTGACAGAGCTTCGCCGCAAAAACAATCTACACAAACTCCTTAGCGCACCAAGCTACACTTTTTCACCTAAAGTTGAAAAGCTACAAATGAGGTAAAAGTAAAATTTTGGCCGTTTATATACATGTAAGGGACTGCAACACTCCTAAAATAGGCGTGTTTAAACACGCCTAAATTGGGCATGTTTAAACACGCCTATTTTAGGCGTGTTGGACAACCCCATTTTTCCAAATTGTTTTCAAACTGCCCCATTTTTTGAAATTTTTATTTTTTTGTATTATTTATTTAATTTTGCCAATATTGCCAACAGTAACACAAACTCTAATCAAACATGGATTGAGATTTTTACAAAATTCTATCGTCGGAAACTTTTTCATTTTGATAAATTAGTTTCTTTTAATGTCTTTTGTAGTAGCAACAATAGTTAATATTTATTTGGCTAAAATACACTTTTGGTCCCCCTAAATTACACAATTCCTTCACTTAATGAGAATTAAACCCAATACCTCTTATACAAATTAAACAAGATAATAAACCACTAGACTACACAATCCCTTCACTTAATATTGTAAACAATTTTTATTATATATGATTACTACACGAGCTATTCATTTTTTTGTCTTACTTTATTCTAATTATAAAAACTAGTGAAAAAAACGCACGAACTTAGAAATTACTTATATATGTAATTTGGTGTAACTTGTTTTTAAAAATCTAACTGTCACTACAAAGCAGATGGATTTTCTTATGGACAAAATCCATCATTAAGTTAGAGAATCTGTCGAAAAAATGAAATTTCCGACTGACAAAAATCTGTCGGTAAAATGGTCGTAGGAAATTTTAGTCGGAGCGGGATTTTTGTCCATGGGAAATTACCGACGGAAATATTATGACTCGTGGAAAATTACCGACTGAAATATCCGTCGGAAATACACGTATGGGACATTAATGATGGACATTAGCAACGGACATTTCCGTTAGTAACTAATTTTTTGTTTTTTATTTTTATATTTTTTTCCAGCACCATTTGTTATTTATGAATATTTAATTCTCATTTCTATTATTTAACACAATATTGAAACTAACACATACATGCAATTCATGAAATATTCAAATTCATTAATCCCAAACAAATTAACTAAATATTCAAATTCATAAAAGCACTATGCTTAATAAGTGAATACAAATAATATGTACTCGTATGATTCAAACATTTAGGCATGTAATGATCACCAAATATTTCATAAAGCTATTTAATACAATGTTCTGTAGCTAAAGCTTCACATACCAAAAACTAAAATATAGACTCGTATGATACAAGTTTTGAAATAACATAATAAAGTCCATATCATGGGTTATCCTCTTCAGAATTGTAAACCTCAAAGTCATCTTCTAAATCCCCTTCATTGTCAACTTCAAAAGTATTATGTTTTGCATTCAAATTATTTGATGGACCTTCGTCTATGAAGCCATTACTAGGGTCCACTTCTTCAACCCCACCTTTTAAATCTTGCAATCCTGAAATATTTTCAACTTCAATAACTTCATTGACATGTGACATTTCGTCTAGTTGGTAAGGCACATCATTTTCAACTCTCTCAAAGTTCGATTAAATTGTCTACTCCAGTGTAACAATTGAAGTCAAGGACACTCTCATCTAGTAAAATACAGAATTTATCATTCATGATTGCTATATAAAGAAAATCATACACAAAACACGTCTTAGTATAATGTTTGCTAAAAAACCCCAAAAATTGAAAATGATACAAGACAAATTGCATTGAGAGATAGGAAAATAAGTTTACAACACTACAAAATACAGTCTTCAATGAACAAACATGTATCTAGTTGGTAAGGAATTCTTTTTTATAGAACATGTTACAAAATGAGAATTCAGAAAGCACATATTGTCCACTTGCAAGCATGTCATGTCATACTAGTACATTCATGACTTAGGCATGGTTTGAGGTTGGTTTTAGACACCTTAAGACTAAACTAAAACAAGGGATGGTACTTCAGGTTTTGTTCCAATACCTAGACAATTCTCAAACTCACTACATACAGGTTATACTTACCTAGTTCGACACTTCTGCCAACATCAACCTGTCTCAAAGGAAAAATCACTGTAATTTAAAGAATTATTGAACTTGAATGGGACCAAATACATTTGGAAGCTAAGACATAATTATTTAACATATTAAAAGGGCTTAAATATATTCACTATAGGTTGGTTAGATAACAATTTTGAACACATGTGTATTATAAGGCAATTTTGAACACATGTGTATTATGTGCCATCCTTATACTAAGCTTCTTAACTAGTAATTTTGTGTCCATATTGTGATAGCCCTAAGTTATGGCATGGTTGGTGCCATACCCCCCGCGCGACAGCGCGAGGATTCACATCAGAAAACCCTGTAGAGGGTGTGGCGCTGGTAGCGTCAGGACTGGCGCTGATGGCGCCAGAGCCTCTGGAAGTTGACGCTCAGGGCGTCAATGTCACGCTGAGGGCGCCAGAGTTTTTCCATCTCGCGCGGATAGCGCCATAGGTGGCGCGCATGGCGCGGTTAGTGGCCTGGAAAACCAGATTTCCCTGGAATTCCACGCGACCAGCGCCAGGTGTGGCGCTGATGGCGCCGTATGTCAGGGAAGGCATGGCGCGGATGGCGCCAGTCTGGCGCAGGTAGCGCCAAAGGTTCTGGAAGTTGACGCTGGGGGCGTGGGAGTGGCGCTGGTGGCACCACCTAAACCGCCATATTGGCGCGGTCAGCGTGGAAGCTGGCGCGATCAGCGCCAGAGTTCGGGCAGGCCCAGTATAAAGGGCAGATCGCGTTTTTGGGAAGGAAAAACTCCTTCTTCTTCCTCCCAACGCCCTGGACCTCCATTAAAGCTGTTCCAAGCTTCCTAGGACCTTGTTTGTCAGCCTAAACACTTCCCTGTGACCTAAAAACCAGTTTTAACCGATTGAAAGCTAAAAACCTTCATCGATTCCTAAGATTAGAGCAAACCCTTTCCCTCAGAGAAACCTCAGAGAACTTGAGAATAGATGAGAACTACAGCGGGAGACGGACTTTAGAGCTCAGAGAAGCTGTTCTGAGGTCTCCTTGGTCGATATTGAGGTAAGAAACCTGAGTTCTCATGGTTCTCTGTGATTTTGGGTTTTCCTGAGAAAGGCGACCCACAGTGAGATGGGGCTAGAATTAGCCCAGGGTCCTGTAGAGAGATTTACTCAGGACACTGTTATGATAAAGGAATAGCTTTCAGTTTGTGATTCTGATGACTTTGGATATTGGCTCTGTGAATGCATAAGTGACCGGTAGATAGTCACTTGTTTATGAGTTTTCTGACATGCATGAGCCATGACTGAGTCTGTG
>PYAF01003203.1:201028-217121 GCA_007407185.1 Glycine tomentella
GGTTTACTTGCTTTCAGGTAATACCTCGGGCAGAGAAGAGCAGTCTCAGGGCAGGAGGCCCAGCTGAGACTAGGCTACTTGACGTAGGAGCTGGATAGCTCTTTTTGTTGTTATTTTGATGTATAGTTCTGTACTCCCTCATGGAGGGTTGATATTCTTTTGTACTACCACGGTATGTGTGGTGTGGACTATGGACATTAAGATGTACATGTACAGAACTGGATTATATATGAGATGTAACATTTCCCTGAGTTTAATTGTCTTATATCTGTTATTTGCCTGTACAATTGAGTTATCTGATTTTGATATATGAATTGAAACACTGGATCAGCATCGGATTAAATTGTATTTTGTATAATGGTGATTTCAATATTCCATACATAATGAATCAAGAATAAAAAAAAAACGATTCTATGCTTCCGCTGAGTATTATTTTATGTTTATTGAGCGCTAAACTGATATTATTAATGTTAACGCACTGGAGGCCTACGGGGTGTTACACATATGCATGAGCCTAGATCACACGTGTTTGCACAACAAGATTTCTCCTTTCCTTTTCCTTGTCTTGATTTAGCATCAACAAATGTAATTTGGTATTGATACAACTCAACATGGAGTTTTCATGACATCTTTTCTCATCTTATTCTTTTTGTCTATTTAAGCAACACATAATAAAAATTCTCTCTTATTTTTTTCATTTCTTTCACGTGAATTAGGCTTAAACTAAGATAGTATTGGATACTTTAAATAACACATAACTTAACACTAAGATAGTATGTAGAATATACGTACCTAACTATATTACACCTTTGTGACTTGTGAGAGACAAAGTGCTAGTATAACGAAATTAAAATTGATATGTTTTATTTAATGCAGTGGCAGGTGCCTAACAGTATGTATGTGTGTGTCTTTTAGGTGTTGGGAAAAAAGAGAGAGTCAAACAGGGACATTTAGCCGCTATGAGTCTCAAAAGAGAAGGGATTGGAACACTTATGGTTAGTACTTGGCCAATTTGAATCCGGTTTACCAAGCACCAAGTGACTTTGTTTTTTGGTTGTGAAAAGCATGCCACCTGGAAGTTTGTTATTGAATTTGCTTACTTGCAGTGGAATTAATAAAACTATCCACTATATATTCATTCAACACCATAGGTTGTTTCTTCGAAAGTTGACAATTTAAGGTGTTATGTGTGTGAAGTTATAAGGTATCCAATCCAAACTGAATATAGCTACCTAGAGTTAGTTAAAATAACACATACAAAAAGCCACTCAGTAAAAGTCATCACAAAACTAACATGACCATGTAACAAGTAACCTGACTAACAAATAGTTATAGAAGCATGTTATTCATTGAGGGAGGGCAAAAAAAATATACCACAGATCTATTTTTGGGCCGGGTTCAAAGAGGTTGGGCTGCCTCAAGAAGATATGCCTGGAGATTTGTTCAAAGCTGCTTTATCTCAACTTCAAAATGTTGCACTTGCTTCCCTGGTCTGCCTTTGACTTCAACCAACAACTTTAATGATACTACAAAGAACCCAATGTTCCATTCTCAGGCTGTCATTGAAAAGTAAATATAACACATACAAACAAATAACAAAGTGATAGGAAAAGAG
This sequence comes from Glycine tomentella, assembly GCA_007407185.1. NCBI lineage: Eukaryota > Viridiplantae > Streptophyta > Magnoliopsida > Fabales > Fabaceae > Glycine > Glycine tomentella. Next base: position 202,644 of record PYAF01003203.1, read on the forward strand.
GTAGTAGGTAGCCAAGATAATAAAATAAGTCTAATGTTTGGCATTATCTAGGCAATTTGGAATAGTTGGAACATAATGATTTTTTAGCATAGTGATATTGATATACAATGATTTTTTTTTTTCTGTTTGAGCCCCCAAAACAAAGATAAAAGTTAACAATAATCAAGTGACATCTTGTCATGGAGTGTTATTTTATCAGCAAGCAACAAAGGATTATTTATTCATTGATCATTGTAATAGCTTAATGATATATCTATTGGAGACTTAAAGAGTGTTATCTACAGAGCTATTATTAGCTTCTCCTTATGTTATTTTATTTCATTCATTCTAATTTTTCTGTTATCTCTTGAATTCATGTAATTCTATGTAACTGTACAATAATATTCAATTCAATGTACTAAAATTATTCTCTTCAATATATTTCTTAATATTATGTAGAGCTTAATTACTTTCAGATGCAAGTTTTTTAACCCCATATTCCATTGCATTTGACATCACTATTTCTGCCACCACATTATTGATCATATTTTATTATTATTATTTTTTTTCTTTATCACTTTCTCTTTGTGTCGTTAATCCTTTATTCTAATTATTTTCATTGTTCTACTTTAAGCCTAGTTGTGCTTTTCTATTGTCACTTCTTCTGAGTCTAGATACTCTGCTTATTTTGTGTCTACCTTTGTTTTCATCATGTCTACGTCTAAGAGAACTAAAACCTCTAAGAGAAAGGTTGCTGAAACCTCTAACCCTGTTGTAAATAGGTTAGATCATTGGTTTCCTATTGAGCGTAATTGATAACCGATGTCGTATCACTTCAAAACAATTAAACTACACTAATTCTGTAGCAAAGGATTAACCTAGGTCGACTCAGAGACACGATCAATATGGTTCCAACTTCAATTCACTAATAAACAGTTGTGGGTTTTGTCAAACAGTTTGCATGCGTTTAATAATAATTGCAGAATTTGCATAAAAACGTATAAATTAATGCAAATTGATAAGATGTAATGTAAAAAATATTAAAGAGCATCAATCCAATTCACCAAACCAAGCATTGATAATTATCATAGTTCTCAGATAATGATTCTGTTATGAAAGTGTATTCAATTTCATTAGAAGCAGTTCAATCGAAGTAACTCATAAATTAATTGAAATCACAACCTAATTGAAATATCATTCAACTAGTCTGTGATTAAAATTCGAAATTAGGAAATGAACCCATAACCTAATACGTTTTCAATGCTAAACACATTCATAATCATGAAAACTGAATAGATGATTGAAGAAGAAAGTGAACATTCAGACTGGATCCTTGGATTGATTGATTGTTTAGCCTTTCATGATCATCATCAATGGAAGACCCATGAAATTAGTGTAGGAGAAATGAAGAATAAAAACGAAAATGAAGAACAGTCAAGAACAATGAAGAACAATTGAGAAAAAAAGTTTTAATTCTGGAAATTTCTAAAGTGTAATGTAAAATCTGTTTATGCTAAAATGTAATGTGTTTTTTTCACTAACTAATTGCACTAGCATATAGTAACTAAATCAGAAGGAAAGATTGGACTATGAGCAGACCCATCTAAAATTATTAATTATGCTAATTATACCAATAAAAATCCAACTCGCAGCCTAAAATTTAAGTGCAGTGATTTTGACTTCCAAGCCTAAAATGACCCTCAAATGACAAAATTGGCCTCAGCTTATCTCTGACAAACTTGTAGATCTTTTCCTTATCTTTCCAAGGACTACTCATATGCTCCATTTAGAGTTTTGTAGAACACTATAGGTCCTGCACAAGGAAGACAAGTCAAGTGAGCATAAAATCCGAAAATAAGCAATAATTAGCAATTAAGCCCACTTGCTTGCATAAGACAAAAACTAAATTAGAATGAGAAAATAAAAGTCCAAGAGAAGTTAAATAAACTAAGAAGAATAGAAAAGTATTTAACTAAAAGCGCCCAATTAAAAATCAATTGAAACAATTAACGTAGGCCACTGGTGCTTCTATAAAAAAATGTGGAAACCTAATTTGGCTAGCTTTCAAAAGCAAATGGCTGATAAAGCTAGTGATATCTTCTCTAGCAACACCATTGACAACCCAACTTTAGAACAAAGGACCAACCATGACCCCTCAAAATTTTGACATTAAAAACCTAATTTTTTATTTTTATAAGATGTAGACAAAGAATTCATATAAATAGATGAAACTTGCTACTGTTGGCTGTGATAAAGCCTAGAATGCACTAAATGCTCTAATATTTGCTCTAATATTTCTTGTCTTATGTTATGTTACATACAATCTCTGTTTTGTTTTTTCTCAATAAAGGCACTAAGTTGTTCCCAAACAAACATGGAACTCACCCAATTCTGGAGCATGAATTGGCCACTGCACTTGAAGTAGCACATTACCACCCAGGTTCATCAAGCACACCAAAAACAGCAAAAAGCAGGGCCTACCCAAACAGAAATTCGAAAAAAAGGTAAACTCACAATAAAAAAAAACTCTTCACAATACAAATCATAGAATATGCGCATATGGGTGTTGAAGTTTCCCACAACCTAAACTCAGGGTACAAAAAAAAAAGCAACAAAAATTTGAATAATTGGAGAAAAATATAAAAATATAACAAAAAAAAGGGGGTTCATCAACATGGCATCCACAGAAGAAGCATCATAGATTATGATAAGAGGTATAGCTGACTAACCGTTAATTTCCAAATTATTGTGCTTCACAACTCAAACCATCACTGTCGACGACCCACGGACTCGATGCCTTCAACTCTTTCTTTGAACTGGGGAGCTTTGCGTTCTACCAACATGCACGACTCAGGTTTTGGAACCTCTTTTCGAGGGTACGCTGATGGTGGTTGAGCTCTTACGGCGGCGACGTCACACAGGGTGCAAAGGCAACAGGCTTTGATGAAAGAGAAACTTTGTGTGGTAAGTTAGGGTTGGGGCTTTTGATATTCTGTATAATTTTTTTTTCGGACGGACTGAAAATCCATGGGAAGATCCTATCGGAAATAATGAAAAATTCAGACGAAAGCAGATGGTGGGAAAGAGTCCGTATGAAATGGTAAAATTTCTTGTAGTGTGCTCTTGAAGTTAAAATAAATGTTGTAGTAGTTTATAATAATTGAGGGTAAAAATGATCAAAATAAAGATGACACCAAATGAGGTTACTCCCTTTATATATAGATTAATTAAATTGCGTAAATTATGAAATCTACACAAATTATATAAATTTTCATTCATCCGTAAATTATAAAAATATTAATATGTAAATTATCAAAAAATATATTAAAGTTTTATTAATTTGTATAATTTACATATAATACTTTTATGTAATTTTTATAAATTACATAAAATGATTTATATAAATATTTTACATATTAGTTTATGTAATTACATTGATTTATATAATTAGAATAAACATAATTTATATATTAAATAAATTTTTACTTTCTTATTTTTGATACAATTTTTTAATAGTTAACATATTCTAATTACACGAAATTATTCGGGGGTAATTTAAATATTTTAACTACACTAATTTATTTTACGTATTAATATATTTTTAATTATGAAATTTTAATTAATATATAAATTTAATTAAAAATAATTTGTATATCAAATAAAATTATCATTAATACAAAAATTATTTTTATTTTGAATATTTTACATATTTTTATTTTAATTATCAATCTTTATTTAATATATAATTTTTTTTGTTGTAATTATATAAATCAATATAATTACATAAATCAATATGTAAAATAATATGTAAATTATTTTTATTCAAATTATTCACAAAATTTTAATGAAAGCGTGAAAAATAAAAATTAAGAAGATTAAAAACTATTTTAAAAATGAAGATAGATTATTATTTGATAATATTAGACTTGCGTTTGTAATGATAAATAAAGATATTATTTACAAGAATTGACTATTTTGGTAAGATAGGACGGGACAAAGGATCGTGATCCTGCGAGGGTGAGCTAACTCCAAAAACCCGTCCTCAGTCTTTGCTTGAATTCCCACTTGGACACTTTATTTTTTTATTCTATTTAATCTATTGTTACACATGCACTGGTGTCAAATTAGAGGATATATTTGATCATGCACAGTAAATTTATAAGATTAATTTGATATTTTTTTAAATTGAAGAATTAAAAGTCTTGATTTTAAAATAAGAAGACTAAAGAACACTATAAATGAAACAAGTGCTTTTAAGCCTATTTATTTTATAAGTTATACATGCATTAAAAAATAAATTAAATGTTATCAGATAACTCAACATTATAAAGTTTAATTTTAATTCATTGTTGAAATTTAAATCATAATCATTGTAATTTTTTATTCAATAACTTTGTTTATGTAATTATGTCAATATTAATAGCAATAAAAGGAAGTAATGTCATATATCTAAATTATCGCTTATTTTTCTCAAATATATAAATAATTTTTTTATAAGTAAAAAATCACTATTTATTAACTAATTACTGATATTGTTTCCTAAAATTTAGTGTCTCTCTAAAGAATGAATCATTGAACTGTGTGTCTAGATTGGGACTATCATTGTTCTACATATATCCAAACTAAACTAAATATTGTCTTGATGTGTGTTCCATGAGTACAATATTGTATTGGATTTATGATTAATAAAGATGGAGGAATGAGTCATATAAGTGGATTTGTGATTATTTTCCAATTAATCTTATGATTATGGTAATTGCTTTTGTTTATTGTTTTTGATTTAGATCCTTTATGTGATGCATTTGAATCTATATACACAAGTGACTACCATGATCACGAGAATAATCACAAAACAAACACAAATACACTTGTGTCATCCAACCCATCTTTACTAACCCCAAATCCAACACAACATTATGCTGATCCGCATGTACCACATATTATGATAACACTTATTTTCGAATACATCTGAAAAATAATTAAAAAATATACATTCTGAAAACAAACTCTACTAGTCACCCTCGGATTAAAAGCCCATTCATCAAACGGTAACGAAAAAGTTTCCCAATCAGGGAAATGAAACTAAACTAAGATTCTCACGACAGATAGAACTTGTTAGAGAACAACAAAACGAAACCGTGGAAGCAAAGATTCCTCATCGGCAAGCAGGGGTTGGTTTCCTACTCTCTTCTCTTGGGCGGGCACATCACTTCCCTCTATAAGTCAAGAATATTCATTCCTCTCTTCCTCTCTCCATCACCTATTTCTTCCTTTGCTTCTGTTTCGCTCCACTCCGAGATCTACACACTATTCCAGGTATTGCCAATTTTCTTCGCCGTTAAGATTTCAATTTTGCCGCGCTGTTAACACCTGCAATTGTGCAATATCCTATGCCTTTTTGATTTTTTTTCTTTTCCTGTTTTGATTAGTTTTTACTGTCGATGATAATTGCAATTATAATTTAGTTCAACTAGAAATTAGAATTCTATCTCTTAGGAATTTGTGAGCTGTATTGTAAGAATACAAGAGTCTCAGTTTGATGCATAATAACAACGATAAAACGGTGACGTGTGGTTGCGAGCGGGTATTATTTGGAATTTGGATTAGCTTTTTTGTACAGTATCAGAAGTTTGAGTTTCTCTGTTATTGTTTCCTTTGCCTTTTCTTCCAGGAAGGCGCGAACTTAGTTTTGAACAGTTATGTAGCTTCTCTTTGGCCTTTTGATGTTGTTGTTCTCGCAAATAATATGTATTGCAATTTACTTCTTGTTTTTTTGTGAGTGTTTAGGAGAAGAGAATGAAGAGAATAAAATGATGCAGATTTGGGTTTGTAATCGTGCTATTTTTTAGTTTTATTGGGTTAGGGACTGAAAACACTACCCTTATGTTTTTGGTTGATGGAGATGCTCTGTTGTCCTCTACCCTGACCACATGCCTTTTAAATTAGGCAAATTGAAACTAAAAACAACAAGCAAACCTTTTTATCACTAGGAGAGATTGGTTACATAGATCAAACAATGTCATAATGATCTATTATTAATCGTGTCTGTAGACAAACCATTAGCCTCCATTTTTGAAATGGTTTTGCCTATGGGTTTTCTCGATCTCCCTCTACATCTAGTGATAGGGATGTCCTTTATTTGATGATTTCGTCCACTCTACTAACGTTTAGCTTCTACTTCCCAAACCACCCAAGGTGAGATTCTATCATTATCTTTTTATGTTTTTTCTGTACTGGTGCTATGCCAACTTTCTCTTTAAATTCATTCCTTTCCTGTCTTGTATGATATATAGACTCATCCAATGCAACATTCTCATATCTGCTATGCTGAGTTTATTCTCTTGTTGTCTTTTTATTGCCCAATGCTTAGTGCCATACAAGATCACAAATTGTAATGCTATTACAGATTAATTTATAGTATTTTGCTGCTTTTCAATTATTGAAGACAAACTCTGGTGTAAGATATAAACTAAAATGCGAATAGGAATTGATGAGTAACTATTGACCCGTAATGCAGTATTGGGCAAATGCAACTGCTGGCGAAAATTGGGTAGTTTTATTTGTAAGGTGACACACCTGGAACTCGGGAAGCTGCGGTAATGGATCTTGACGGAGGGAGTTCGTCAACAGTTAGCACAGGAGCACAGGCAATTCCAGGACGTTCAACACGACATGGTGGTGAGTGTTACTTTCTTGTCAGGTTTTCAACTATTTCTGTTGGTTTAGGACACTACACGTTTTAGTACTGCATTGATGGATTTTCCGATAGATGATTTTATTTTTATATGTGCCAATATATAATTAATGAATAACTTTTTCTTTAATCTAGAGAACATTTAGAGAATGTAAATGCTTTCTTATTCTTATCGAGTACACAGATTATGCAAGACATCAACATACTCACTCACACACATATTTTTTTAAGTAGTCTTAGGGTTTGTTTGAATACTAGCTAGAAGAACTTTTGGGAGATTTTTTACTGGAAATATAGAGCTTTTTCCCGTAGAAAAACTCTCAATAGCTTTTCTAGCTTTATATCCAAACAAGCTCTAGTGGAGACTATTTCCTAGGCTAATGCAACTTCCCATACCCAAATTCCCATTAACACTAAATATATTTTATCATGTGATTGCATGAATCTTCTATTTCCTAAGTACATTAAGTATCATTATTTCCATCAGATTTGACTGACACTGTTTCAAACATATAGTTGTAGATGTGACAGAATGATTTATTTATTTACTTCTAAAAGGTAGTCTATTGAAATGAATGGACAGAGGCATATTGTGACTGTAAACCATGTGTCTGAATACAACAATGGTGAGAGATTATACAGGCTCATTGCAATAATTACAAATAAATGGAGGATATTTGGTTTCCTCTTAATCAGATATTATGTGCCTATAATCTACATTTATTACAGAATAATCCTACTAATTCTCAACACTCCCCCTCAAGCTGGAGCATATAAGTCATATGTGCCCAGCTTGCTACAAATAAAGCTAATTCTAGGTCCCCTAAGAGACTTCATGAAGATATCAGCCAATTGGTCACAACTCACAAGAGTTGATAAAACTTGTAATAATGTCCCCTGACTCAATCTTCTGTCGAATGAAATGACAATCAACATTACCCAGATGTGGATCGCCTTCACTGGGTGAGCCAGCCCAGACAGCATCTATGTAACCAACCACTCGTGTATGTCCCTTACCTTCATAAATGAGGCCTTTGCCTGGAGCACACTTGATGTATTTCAGGATCCGCATAATTGCATCCCAATGATCCTGCCAGGGTGAGTTCATGAATTGGCTTACCACACTGCAAATGCAACGTCTGGACGAGTGACTGTGAGGTAGTTCAACTTTCCAGCCAACCTCCCATATCTCCCTTGATCCGATAAGGGCTCCCCCTGATCGGGTAGCAATTTGACGCTAGGGTCCATAGGAGTGTCCACTGGCTTAGCATTCAGTATGCCAGTCTCTTCCAGGATGTCAAGGCATACTTCCTTTAGGAGATAACTTGACCATCCTTGGATTGAGCAACTTCGATACCTAGAAATGGAGGATATTTGATTTCCTCTTAATCAGATATTATGTGCCTATAATCTACATTTATTACAGAATAATCCCACTAATTCTCAACATAGTCTATTGGCAATTTATTTCAGTACTTAAAAAAAAATTCAAATTTATTGTTTTTGTTTGCATGCTACAACCTAACTTATCTTTTTAATTGTCACAAAAAAAAAATTACATGTTTCAATGCATTTTTGTTGTATGTCCTGTTTCAATACATTTTATACATTTTCTCTTATTGAAATTTGACTTTCTATTAGTGAAAAAAAAAAAAAAACTTGTTATGATGTTTAAGCCTTGACTAGGAAGTAAGTCAGAATTCTCCATTACATTGAAATTTAATTACATGTTTTTTCTTTAGACAGGTCTCTTTGTATTGATCTCTTTTATTTCTTTTCTTTTCCCGTTTCTTTTCTTAATAATACTTTTACTTAGTGCCATTGTGCTGGTTTTGCAGCGTTCTATCAGTTTACACAGCAGAACCTTCCAGCATGTAAACCTGTGCTTACACCTGCAGCAGTTAGTTCTTTTACTGTCTAACATACTTGAATATTTCATGACAGTTGATACCTTATTCTATGAAATGCATGCATTAAATCTCAATCAATTTCTATGCAGGTCATTGCTACATTTCTATTGATGGGTTTCATTTTCATTCCTGTTGGACTTGTTACACTGCATGCCTCAAATAGTGTATAAATAATTTCTTTTTTGTTGATATTATACACTGGATCTTTTTCTTTTCTCCCTTCTAAATCCCTGTGCTTTCTACAATATTTATTTGACCTATGGATTTGTAGGTTGTTGAAATTGTGGATAGGTATGACATTGATTGTGTACCTGAAGACTTGAGAAGTAACAAGGTCGCGTATATTAAAGATGACTCAATCGCCAAAAACTGTTCACGATTGTTAAAGGTGATAGTTCAATTTAAAGGAAGGGGTGGATTGGGTGTGAAGGGAACTTCTGTTATAAGTGGGGCCTAGTGTGAGGTGAGAGGGGGGGAAATCTGATCGTAGTAATGGCTGAGTGCTAGTGCCTTTGAAGGAGCTTAGCTCTTGGGTAGAAGGAATCCGGTGTTCCTTTGCATTTATCCTTTTTTACAGTCTAATACATACTCCAATTCTCAGTCATATATATTGTTATTTGTTGATTGCTTGTTCTCTGTGTTAGTTCCCTAACAACCATGAAAATCATGTCTGGTAGTATATGGTGATGGGTTTTGGCATTGTTCAAAAGGACATGGCATTATATGATATTTTCTTACATATTGTTCTGCTGTTACTTCACTTTCATAACATTATTTGCATGCTTTTTCCTCCCTTATTTAGTTATAACTCACAATAAATAATTTTGGGCTGGGAATTTAAATGCTAATATCTGGCCAAAGGAATTACTGATAAAGTTGATCTTTCTACTGTATCTTGATTACGTTTACAATTTTGTTTAGGTACTTAAGCCAATGAAAGCACCAATTTATATCTATTATCAACTTGATAACTATTACCAGAACCACCGACGGTAAGGATTCTTTATTTTCTTCTTTTCAAATACAATGATGAAGTCCTTAGAATAAGTATTACTCCCTCTGTACTCAATTATAAGCAACAAAAAAAAAAAAAAAACTTTTCTTACTCAAATATAAGCAAATTTTAACTACTTTCACCCTATTTAATGATACTATCTAAAAAATACCTTTCAATTAATTGAGATTCTATTTCCAATGACTCTTTTTTCCCTTGATATCAAGTACCACTGAAGGGTACTTAGGAAAAGTTTATTTCTTAAATCTAATTAGTGGAATTAAATGATATTAACTAACTTTCTTAATTAGCATAAAAGTTAGTTAATTTTGCTTATATTTAGGTCTGGAGTAGTATTTGTCAAGGACACAAAATCATCGCTTTACTTCAGCTTTTATCTATTTATACTTTCTCTTTCACATTTATCTCAGTTTATTTATTTGTTTGTGTTTGGTCAATACACTAGCCATTTTATATCATGTAATGGTCCTCTCATTTTTGGAGATAATTTATTGAGGAACTGAGTATATTCAATTGAGCAAACCTGAATGTATGCCCTGTTATGAACCAAGTTGGTTTTCTTGCTTTCATCAAATCTATTTGCTCTTTAACATACTTTTCTTAGGTTGTATTTGAACTTGTTGACATTTCTCCCCTGCAATTCTGGATTTGTTCCCTCAAGTTTGATTTTCTATCCCTACTAATTATTGGAAAAAATTCATAATTATGCCTTCTGCGAATAGCCACGTTCAACGTTTACTTTGTCTCAATTAGTCCATGAACTCCCACTAGTATTGCAGTAGGGCCTTCTCTGTGAATGTACTAATCTAAAGCATTGATTCATTTTCCCCCCCAAAAGATTCATATTATCTTTTCTTTATTTTTTCCAACTTCTTAAATGAAAAAAATAATAAAAAACAGGCAGAAGATAACATGTTTTATGTTTTTCTTTATTGGTGCTTCATTGCTTTTCACCAAAATCATGAATATTTCCAGATTTACTTTCAACTATGTGATTTTATTTTTTCATTGTTTATTCAAATCTTCAAAATTTGTTCAGGTATGTCAAAAGTAGAAGTGACCTGCAGCTCTTACATGGACTTGCATACAATGACACCAGTTCTTGTAAACCTTTAGAGTCCTCACACGATCTTCCAATTGTACCTTGTGGGTTGATGGCATGGAGTCTGTTCAATGATACATATACATTCAGTCGTGGGCCATCAGAATTGAAGGTCAATAGGAAGAATATTGCGTGGAAGAGTGATCGTGATCACAAATTTGGAAAGCATGTTTACCCATTTAATTTTCAGAATGGGACTTTAATTGGGGGTGGAAAGCTGGATCCAAGTATTCCTGTAAGTTTGAAGCTTTTGAATTGCATATCTAGTCTTTCCTATTGTCATCCTTTCTTCCTGTGATCAATTTTCCTTATTTGGATTTGAAATATCTTTTATTGGGAAAATCCAAGTCCTTAATTGGCTAGAGAATAAGGCAAAGATAGAATATATAAGTGGGGGGCAACCCTCACCCCATGAGCTAGCTTTTGGGGTTGAGTTAGGTCCAAACCCACATTATAAGATGGTATTAAAGCCTATCCGAGATCCATTAACGGACCACCCATCATATTATCCACGCACCAAGCCCAAAAGTATGGAGTGTGAAGGGGTGTATTGGGAAAAACCAAGTCCTAGATTGGCTAGAGAATAAGGCAAGATATAATATATAAGTGGGGGGAAACTCTCACCCCATGAGCTAGTTTTTAGGATTGAGTTAGGTCCAAACTCACAGTCTAAGATCTTTTAGTAACATACACTGCAATGCCTTTTCGTTTTATTCATCTATTTGACATCCAATATTTAACAAGATTGCTTACATGGCAGTGCAGTTGACTGCTGTGTCAGCATTTCTATTAAATATAATAGATAGATCAAAATGGTGTAACTAAAATAATAGAGGGACTAAATTTGAGAAGAAAAAAGGGGACCAAGGGAGACCAAAAGTGCAATTAAACCTAAAAGATGCTTATTACCAATAGTTTAAAGATAAAAGGGTTACTATTATCATGCATTGTGCTGCTAATTTTCGCTTTTGGGGGCTTAAAGTCAGGTTCACTACCAAAGGGTGTATATGTATGTACAAGTGGATTATCAATAATGCTCCAAATCTTATCTCACACATGGGTTGGTTACTCGGGTTAGTCAATGCCATAGGATTTATCAAAGATCGAAATTTCAATAAAATACTTTTGAGTCAGATCTTTTTAAATCTCTCCAAATATTTTCTTATTTTTTCTACTCATTTTGTTGAATTTTCATCTATGTGATCCATTTTTCTTAATGAAGCTTTTATTGGCCTTCTTTTCTCATAATCAAATCTCTCTAGGTGATTTTTCATCATAGTAGGTTCTACTCCAACCTTGTTTTGGACGTATTTGTTCCTAATCTTGAGTTTTCTTGTATGTCTGGTCATCTACATCAGCATTCTCATCTTTGTCGTACTTGCTTTTCACTCTTGTGGGTACTTCTTCCAGAGTATCACTGGTTATAGTACAATTTTACTTCGAGTTCAATAGGCAATTCACGATCATGATGATTACACCAAAAATTTATCCATTTCATCCTCTGGTTTAAATCTTATGTTAGATATCACAATCAAACTCCATGTTACTTGTAACATGGATCCAAGAAGCTTAAACTATGAAACTTGTTGTATACTGTGATCCACATTTTTCATCTCAAACTAAATTAGCAATATTAAAGGGAAGAGCTCATCATTGTGTGGTTCAGGGATGGATAGATGTAAAAACTGCCGTACCACCATAAGTGGAGAGGTTGTTTCTGCAATTAGAATCAGTGACCAGTAGGGCAAATGACAACAACCTTAACCTCAATGTTCACCCTTGGATTATTGGTTAATGTGTGAATAAAAATATATAATTAATACTAACTCCGGTCCTATATATAAGAAACAAAAGGTAACATTTTCTTGGTCCTAACTATAAGAAACATGAGACTATTTTATTGCTAATTGAGAGGTCTATTAATGATATACACTCATTTCCCCATGAAAGTGGGTGCATTTATTGAGCTACCAACAAAACAAGGTGTACTTATTGGTTGAATTTGGAAAATAACCACATCTTAAACCATGAATGATGGGTAGTCTTGGAATAAATTAAAATTTATGACAAAATAACCAATCTAACCACTTTTATTGGTCTTGATGAATTAGGGAATTGTTTCTTAGTAGAACTAGAGGTAGTATTTGGTAGCGTTTAAATAGGTTCCACCATATGCATATTTTTCTTTATCCTTCCGCTGTCTTTTGCCTTGAAATCAGTTTCACACTTGCACTAATATAGGATGTAGTGTAAGTACAAGTTCAGTACCATATAGTTGGTCAAACTGAAGTTGAAATTAGGTGTTTGGTAGGTAGGGAATTAACATCCCTTGTAAGCTATTCATTTCCTCATTAAAATTTTCTTTATGTACTGATTTTGTTATTATATTTTCTTGTGTTCTGATCCTAATGCATTCTGATTAACATATTTCAGCTTGGTGATCAAGAAGATCTCATAGTTTGGATGCGGACTGCTGCTCTTCCTACCTTCCGAAAGTTATATGGTAGAATTGAAGAGGATTTGGATGCAGATGATGTCATAGTAGTCCACCTAGAGAATAACTATAACACTTACAGTTTTGGAGGAAAGAAGAAGCTTGTTCTGTCAACATCAAGCTGGCTGGGTGGAAAAAATGACTTCCTTGGAATTGCCAATTTATTTGTTGGTGCCTTCTGTATATTGATCTCCATCATCTTCCTGTTGCTTCATGTGAAAAATCCTAGGTAATACGGTGTCCTAATCTACCCTTTTGAGATTGATTCTCCCATACATTTTTTGAACTGGTTTTGTTTACATTTTATGCTTCCTTTTTGGGACAGACCTTATGGGGACACGGCTTACTTATCTTGGAATAGGAAAAACATTGCTAGCTGAATAGGTACATGGTACACTGGTAATACTTTTCTTAATGCGACACACAGGATACACATTCTTGTTATTGAAACTACTGTATTTAATTGTAAAAGATGAAGCAGGGTAAACAATTCCTTTTGCTTTAACTATTATGGAAATGAGCCATTAGGAGTGGGATAGTTGAGTTTGGGTGGTTTGCATGAGGTCATAAAATCAAACCTCAGCATTGCCATTGTACACACATACAAAAAGGTACTATATTGAAATAGAAAGTGTATGTTGTATTGTATTTTGCTGCATATTTTTACAGAATGGAATTAAAACATTTATTAAACCATAGTTGCATGGGTTGCTCACTTGCTGTTACATATCAATATTCATTCACCAGTTGTCTGGTAGTTTTATCATTTGCGACAGTATTATAAACTAGATAGGATCTTAAAATAAGATTGTTTAGCTTCTCATAACATTATACTATTCTAATGGTAGAAACGGAAGGTTGGTCTGTTTTCTTTAGATGTTTTTCCTCATTTGATTCTATCACTTTTATAGCCGACAATTGTTTGTTTAAACATAGCGTTTGGGAGAAATTCTGAGAGTCAATCTAATTATACTGAGTGCATTAAGTACAAAATCTGATCAAGGGCTGATTTGAGATAATTACAGTCATAACGATTTTAGGGTTAGGTCCTTATATAATTTGTCACAAAAGAAATTCTTTGAAAAGGTTGTTTTTTTAGTAACATTGCTATTTTTTATATTTCATTTTATCACTTTAAACATCTACTCCTATATTATAAATTGGAAACACAAGCATTCTTTTGAACATATACTATAATATTGACTAAAATTTATTAAAAATTACAAATATGTATACCTTATTTATTTAATGAGTTTCACTTATGATTTATAGTTTTCAATAAAA
>PYAF01003203.1:217221-240152 GCA_007407185.1 Glycine tomentella
TAAAACAAAAAAAAAAAAAAAAAAAAAAAAAGCCTCTTTCGATCATGTTAAGTTACCTTCCTTTTATGTTTATTTGTGTACTTTTTTTTAAGTGACTATCTTTTTCAATTTATCTTTTTATTTTAATCTATAAGTTGTATTTCATTAGTTTTTTAAAAAAGAAATTGTCAATTGTTAAAAATATTCTTATAACAAAATTTAAATTGTTTATTGTATTTAAAGATTTTAATTTTCTTGAATTTTAATTTTAATATAATTTATATATTTAAAATTCACTTAACATGCTTTAATTCTACAAAAATAAATATTTATCCTATATACATTTGCTAAAATTCTACTCCCTCCCATTTTAGTCAGGTCAAGAAAAACTAATAAATAAATGAAAAAAAAGTAATAATTATATAAAATTAATCTTATTATCATTAATTGTATTGGCCATTATTAATATTATAAGAGTTATAAGTGAAAAAAAAGTAACTAATTTTACATTTAAAACCTAAATGACAATTATTTTGAGATTTTTTTTCTTACACGATAATTAGTGGGATGGAGGGAGTACTTGTTTATCAAAATACTAATTCTTTTTGGGTTGAGAACTCAAGTTGATTCAAATGGATTTTACAGTGTAAGTAATAAGATGTGTTTGAACATAACTAGACATTGAAGTTTTTTTTTTTAATAGATTAATATTAGTTGTTAGTTTTTTGTTATGAGATAAACTTGATTACTTGAACCTACAATTTTTTTCTCTCTCCCTTATAAAGTCCATAATAGGCATTGAAGTTAACACTCATTTTGACTTGAAATCTATACAAACAATAAAATCAAACACACATTAAGCCTAATTTACTACCACCTCTGGTTTTTTTAAGAAACATATTGCTATAAAATAAAGGCTAAATTGTAATTTTGTTTTCCCTATAATTTTAAATATCTGATTTTAGTCCTCCTATAGTCCTATTTCTAAATTAATACATTTAGTTTCTTTATTTCCAAAATAAGCAATTTTAGTCCTTTTGTCAATTAACCATCCAAAGCTAAATGGTAACTTTGATGTGATATATTGATGTTGATGTGAAACTTACTTTGATTGTTGACATGATGCTTATGTGGAAACAACTTAAATGAAGTGAAAAATAAAAAATGTGTTAACAAAAATTGAACTTATAACCTTTTATTAAGAGACAAAGCAATAAATCACTAGTACAATTATTTTATTTAATTAATTATATTAATATTATTTTGTACGTATCATTAGTCAAGAGTTATTTTTTTCTTCAAATTATCAAAATTTATAAATTAAAAAATTGCTACATGAGCGCGGACGTTGACCTTCTATAGGAGCATGAACACCAAATATTATCTTCTTATTAACAGCATATCAAATATGCCTAGATATTCAAATAGGTGCAATCACCTTATCTTATCATATCACCACAAAGTTATCTACAAGCTGTTACTTATATACAAGTAACAATATATCAATAAGGTACACATTATCTTCTATTTGAATTAGATAACTGCTTGCTATTATCTGTTATTATCTTATCAACAAATTACCAATAAACAAAGGTCCAAGGTCCATACTCCACACTATAAATACAACCTTACAGGTTCTCTCTACTCATCTCATATTTAGTACCCAGTATACTCATACTCTTACTCTTATAACACTCAGTTATTCTTTACATAATTGATGTACTTAGTTGAGCGTCGGAGTGTCTTTACTTTGTTTTGCAGGTGGAATTTCCACACCTAGACCATGTCTAGCCCATATGTGAAATTTCCAGATTTTGGTAAGAACATTTGGCGCCCACCGTGGGGGCCTAGGTAAAACTTACCCTGCGGCCTCGCACTCAAACCACTCATGGGCACCCATTCAGGGTCAGTACACGCTCCATCGTTAGACGTGACACCCCTGTCGATGTGTCTAACCCCCTGCAAACTACCATGATGAACGCCGACACCATTCAACAACTCCAAAACCGCATCGCGGAGATGGAGAGAAGACATGAAGAAGAACTCAGACGACTGAAGGCTAACATGATTAGCTGGAGGCTCCGGTGAGATGCCCCCAAGGTGACGAGCATTTGCCTAGCACAGGGGATGAACTTACTCAGGAAGAGTCACACCCTTGACAAACCGTCAACCCTCCGAGTGGTCCTAGCTCAACACAGGTACACCGTCCAATAGGGCGACGACACGATGACACCCCGGACAAACCGTCAACCCTCAACACAGGTACATCGTCCAGCAGGACGGACAATCTCCTAGTAGCATCTTCGTAGGCTTGTCAAACAAGGTCCACCCTTGGTAAGCCTAGACAAAACTCTGGACGGACGAGTTCCTGGTCACATCTCTAGAGGCTTGTCAAACCTAAGTTCTACCCTTGGTGAGCCTTAACAAAACCCAGGACAGACGACTTCCTGGTCACATCTTTAGAAGACTTGACAAACCCAAGGATTACAACCTTGCAGGAACATAACATAATCAGAACCAACGACTAACTACTCTCCAAGGTCCAGCCTTAACAAAACCCAGGACCATGTCCTGGTACTACTCTTCAAGGTCCACCCTTGGTGAGCCTAGACAAAATCCAGGATGAGCAAGTTTCTGGTTGCATCTTGTCTATCCTTGACACATTCTACTATTCATAAGCTTTATTCTTATAGGAGTATAAGTTTGTAGGAGCATAAAACCCAAGGTTCACCCTTGGTAAACTTCCAGCAAAAATATAGGATCGATAATTCCCCTGGTACAAGGTTCGATAAACCCAAGGTTAACCCTTGGTAAATTTCTAGTAAAAACCCAAGATGGACAAACTCCTCTTGGTACAATAAGGTCTACCCTCGATACACTTGAATGTTGTTGAGCTTTCTTTTGCAAAAACACAAGCTTGCGGGAACAAGTGTCCAAGGTTCACCCTTGGTATTCTACAAAACCCAAGGTCCACCTTGGTCCAAGGACTGTCCTTGGTAGAAAGTTCATAATTCCAACTACGTCGAACCGTCAAGGTTCATAAACCCAAGCCTTGGTCGACCTCCACCTTCAAAGGTTCATAAACCCAAGCTCTGGTAGACCGTCAAGGTTCATAAACATAAGCGGCGGAAAATTCCTTGGTTTCATGATCACACACCGGGGAATCGAGGTATCCCGGATAAATGCTCAGCCATCTTACAGATGCACAGCCCGACCAACGTTAACGAAGTTCAAAAGCTGAACGAAAGACTAGCGGCCTTGTCAAGATTCCTCCCGAAACTCATTGAGAAAGCAAAACCTTTCTACAAGTTGCTCAATAAGACAGAACCATTCCTTTGGGATGACACTTGCGAGTAGGCTTTTGAGGCATTTAAAAAGACAATCGCTGCACCACCCATTTTGAGCCGACCCCGGCAGGGAGCACCATTGCTCCTATACCCCTCAGTAGCAGACGATGCTGTCAGTTCAACACTTGTCCAAGAAGAAGGGAAGCACGAACTCCCTATCTACTTCACCAGCCACATGCTACATAATGTTGAGAAACGCTATCAGATGATTGAAAAGATAGCCTTGGCACTAATCACCTCCGCAAGACGTCTTCGGCCTTACTTCCAAAGTCACCAAGTGATAGTTAAGACTAACTATCCTATTAAACTGCAGAAACCAGAACTGGAAGGCATGATGGTGGCATGGTCAGTCGAACTGTCAGAGTTTGACATTCGATATGAACCACGTGGTCCTATGAAGGCACAGTTCATGGCAGACTTCCTGGCAGAATTTGCCGGAAAAGACAAACCCACCCTGGACTGGTGGATCCTTTACATGGACATAGGATCCAACGTACAAGGAAATGGAGCGGGCATCATACTTGAAGGACCCGACAACATCTTGTTGGAACAAGCTCTTAAGCTTAACTTCAAAGCCTCAAACAACCAAGCCGAGTACGAGGCACTCATAGCAGGACCCAAACTCGCAAAAGAGGTCGGGGATCAATATCTGAGATGCTACTTTGACTCACAGCTCGTCCAGGGACAGATACCAAACCAAAGAAACCATACTCCTCCATTATTACCATCTAGCCAAAACACTTATTGGCAGCTTTGAGTGTTTTGAGATGTATCACATATCACGAGAAAGTAACACCAAGGCTGTCTTGCTATCCAAATTGGCCAGTACCAAGAAGACCGAGCACCTCAAAACAATCATCCAAGAAAACACTCCATAAATCCACCATTGACACCCAAGCGGTAATGGCTGTTGAATTAAAGGAGCCTGATTGGATGACCCCCTATAGAGATTTTCTCATAAAGGGAACACTCCCATCAGATGAAAATGAGGCCCAACGTCTAAAGCGGAAAGCCAACCACTATGTCATTATTGATGGAGAACTATTCAAAAGAGGACTGACTGCATCTCTACTCAAGTGCCTGGACAGCTCACAGTTAAACTACGTTCTAAGAGAACTCCATGAAGGGATCTGTGGACTCCATACAGGAGGACGATCCCTAGGTACCAAGGTAGTACGAGCAGGATACTACTGGCCAACACTCAGGACTAACGCCTTTCAGTTCACATGGAAATGCAAAAGGTGTTAAGAGTTTGCAGACATTCCACGGATTCCCCCTAATAACCTTCACACCATCTCCTCTCCTTGGCCCTTCGCTGTGTGGGGCATGGACATCTTGGGACTATTTCCTAGAGCTTTAGGGATGATCAAGTTCTTACTGGTGATGATGGACTACTTCATCAAGTGGATCGAAGCAAAGCCATTATGAGAGATTACGACCAGTGAAGTTGAAACCTTCACCTAGAAACATCTCATATGAAGATACGGTCTACCCTATGCTATCGTTACTGACAACGGTACACAGTTCAAGGCACATGCTTACGAAGACTTCCTCACACGACTAGGTATCAAACACCTGGTCACCTCTGTTGAACACCCCCAAGCATGAAAATACAATGAACGTTATTCAAATAAACCAAGAAGGGGGTAAATTGGTTTAAAACAGATATTTAAAATTTTACTTAAAAAAGATTTGTGGAATTTTTAAATTGGATCGTATCACTTAAAATCTTTTTAAAACCAGAACTTTTCTTCCAACCAAGATCACCCTTGTAATACAAATAATGCTAGAAAATATGTCTTGTTGATAATTTCTTGATTACCCAAAAAACAAATAATGAGAAATGTATAGAATTAGAATAAAAGACTCAAGGATCTATACTGGTTTACCTCACAACCTTGGAGGCTACATCCAGTGACTTCCAACCAACTCTTGGTTAGAGATTTCACTAAAACAAATATAATTCTTTACAAGTTATTACAACAGATCTTCCTTGTCAAACCCAGACAAAGAATCAAAATCTAAATCCTATAGATTTCTTAAGATCAAGAACCAGAGAACACTACTCTGTTCTACCCTCTAGAAAACCCTTCTCTAGAAATAACTTTAAAGAAACTATTTGCTCTTAGGAAAATACACAAACTTTTAAACAAACAATGAGAACTGTCACAGTCTAGAGTTCAAGAAAGATATCACCTCATGATCCTTAACATATGAATGAGGTGAATGTAACCAATCAAACAGAGTTTGAATGAATGAATTGAGGAGAACAACTTTCTTGAAGACTCTTGTTAAAAAATTTGCTCAAAACTTCATCATCAATGAATAGTGAATCTTAAGTTTTGATTTAAAATGTTATTCACTCAGAATTAACTTTTTCTCAACCTCTAAAGCTTTGGGAGTATTGGGTATTTCACAGAAATGAATTCTAAAAACTTATTAAAACAATAGACCCACAAGCTTTTTATAGAAAAACAGTTTTAACATAATGCAATCGATTAATTCAACTGATGTAATTGATTAATACATCATTTAATCGATTAATTTGTTCTTAAGCTTTCTGGAAATCTTTCATGAACAATTTAATCAATTAATACGTGATGTAATCGATTAAAGCAGACTGTATTGAATGTGAAACAATGAATAATAATCGATTACATGATACTGGTAATCGATTAATCCAACAAAGCTCAGAATATGAAAATAGTCTATGTAATCGATTACGATTCATGGTAATCGATTAAAGCAGCAATGCATGATTTTCATTTTACACTATGTAATCGATTACAAGAAGCCTGTAATCGATTAAACTGTTCTTTAAGGCTTTTCCAGGTTTAGAAAACAGATATTTAATCGATTAAAATATTGTTTAATCGATTGCAGTAAGTTTTACTTTTTCCAAAAACTTAGCCATGAGAACTTGAATTCTTGTAAAAACATTAAACAACTTAAGTTTATTAATCAAAGGCATGTATGCATGAGAATGAGAATGCAAATGTAATGAAGGACTACAAGGAAATACACTTGAGCCACTTAGACAATTACAAATGCCATCAAAATGATTGGGCATGTAAAAAGCTAAAACTCCAAGCCATCCTTGCTTTAATCTTCTTGCAGCTTTCTATAAATCCAATAATCTCCCCCTTTCTGGCTTTGAGCATGCCAAATATCAATTGTCCTATTATCTATCTTTTGATTGCATTTGAGGGATGAAAGATAGGAAAAATTATACTTGAAATCCTGAAAACAAAGTCAGCTTTTTGTAAGAACAAGCATAAACACAAGTCATTCCTCATAAGTGCTCCCCCTCACTTGGGTAGAGTTGAAATCATTATTTCATTTCTCCCCATATCATTATACAATTATTTCTCCCCCTACTTGGCTTATCAAAGACAAAACAAATACTTATAGAGAGAATATTAGGAGGTGAAAATAGAACTTTCATTAATAGAAATGATGCATTACATTAATCAGTAGACTTTAAAAATAACCAGCAAACCACAACATAACAAAGCAAATAGAAAGAAAACAAGTAACCTAAACTAGTTTATCAAAGTCATCAAGGACAAGCCTAGCCTCTATGTTTTTCAATCTAGGTTGCATCTCTTCCATAGATGAATTTGTCTCAGCCCTATGCTTATGATGCAGAGATAGTAGAATATCCATCTTTTGAATCATGAGTGACTCAAAAGGGATGTAAGATGGTTGAGCAGGGCCTTCAGCTTCTTCTTCTTCTTCTTCTTCTTCTTCTTCTTCTTCTTCTTCTTCTTCTTCTTCTTCTTGTTCACCAGCAGAAGGAACTTGTTGTCCAGCCATTTGCCATCCATAGGGAGTCTTGACCATCCCAAGCTTGTTAAGATGTTTCTCTTTAATGAGGCTATTGCTGGAGTTTGTGTTGTCAACAACCTCATTAGATACAACTATTTTAAAGTAGTCAATGAATTTGGACACAAGGACAACATAAGGAAATGGATAATTCACTAATCTTTTGGATTTCAGGATGGTTTCCTCAATGATGAGGATCCAGTTCATCTGAATGGAATTTTTCATGCCATACACAAGCATCATCTGTGGCTTGAGCATGACTAGTGGACCTAAGGGTCAAGATGTAGGTGATGATATAATGAAGAAGTCTATCTTCATGGGTCATAGAGGCAGTACTAAGCCTCAGCTTCAGCCTCATATGAGGATTAAGAAACATTCCTCTATAGGTATCCAACCTATTGTTACCCCCAGCCTCCTCCTCAAATTTCCTTTCTCCTACAAAGGAAATGCCAACAACTTCTTGCCAAACTTCAGGGGTGATTTCCATGGCCACCCCATTAACTTGAGACAAGATAGTCCCATCCATAGAAGCTTTAGCACAAGTGTAAAACACCTTTGCTAATTCAGGGTAAAAGGTACCCTTCATCTCAACAAGTTTCTTCAATCCCTGGGCTTCAATCAAAGTAGGGAATTGGAAACCTTCTCTAGTGAACCAGGTAAGGTCAAGTTGTTTGGGAGGGCAAATAAGCTTAGTGGCATTAAACTGTAGGTAGGTAATTTTGTCACTGATTGGGTGTTTTTATTTAAATATTTTTCTATTCTTCTTAGCTTATTTGAATTCTCTTGGACCTTTATTTTCTCATTCTAATTCAGATTTTGTCTTAGGCAAGCAAGTGGGTTTAATTGCTATTTGTTGCTTATTTTCGGATTTTATGCTCACTTGACCTATCTTCCTTGTGCAGGACCTACAGAGTTCTACAGAACTCCGAATGGAGCATATGAGTAGTCCTTGGAAAGATAAGGAAAAGATCTACAAGTTTTTCAAAGATGAGCCGAGGCCAATTCTGTCATTTGGAGGGTCATTTTAGGCTTGGAAGTCAGAACCACTGCACTTGAATTTTGGGCTGTGAGTTAGATTTTTATTGGTGTAAATAGCATAATTAATTAGAGTAGATGGGCCTATTCATGGTCCATTCTTTCCTTCTGACTTAGTCACTATATGATAGTGAATTAGTGAGTGAAACATTAGATTACATTTTAGCAAAAACAGAATTTACATTACACTTTAAAAATTTTCAGAATTAAAACCCTTTCTCTTATTTTCTCTCAACTGTTCTTCATTGTTCTTCATTTTCGTTTTCCGTTGTTCCATTTTTGGGAACCAATTTGTGGGGATTTCATTGATGATGATCATGGGAGGCTAAACAATCAATCAATCTAAGGATCCAGTCCAAGCAAAAGGGAATTTGAGTTTTGGTTTAGTATTTCAAATTCTGTGTGAATGTTCACTTTCTTCTTCAATCATCTATTCAGTTTTCATGATTATGAATGTGTTTAGGATTGAAAATGGATTAGGTTATGGATTCATTTCCTAATTTCAAATTTTAATCACATATTAGTTGAATGATATTTCAATTAGGTTGTGATTTCAATTAATTTAGGAGTTACTTCGATTAAACTGCTTCTAATGAAATTGAATGAACTTTCATAACAGAATCATTATCTAAGAACTATGATAATTATCATTGCTTGGTTGGTGAATTGGATTGATGCTCTTTAATATGTTTTACATTACCTCTTGTCAATTCGCATTAGTTTATACGTTTTTCTGCAATTCTGCAATTATTATTGAACACATGCAAACTATTTGACAAAAACCCCAACTGTTTATTAGTGAATTGAAGTTGAACCATATTGATTGTGTCTCTGAGTCGACCTAGGTTAATCCTGTGCTACAGAATTAGCGTAGTTTAATTATTTTGAAGCGATACGACATCGGTTATCAATTACGCTCAACAGGAAACCAATGATCTAACCTATTTACAACAGGGTTAGAGGTTTCAGCAACCTTTCTCTTAGAGGTTTTAGTTCTCTTAGACGTAGACATGATGAAAACAAAGGTAGACGCAAAATAAGTAGAGTATCTAGACTCAGAAGAAGTGACAATAGAAAAGCACAACTATGCTTAAAGTAGAAGAAGAGAATGATGTGATTTGTCCCTTCACCAAGGCTGTATTTATAGATGTTTTTGGGCTCCAAAGTTTGAAAATTTGAAAATATATCTATCATTTCGAATTAACCCACTAACATAAAAGCACAGAAGTTTTTCAAATTTTGAATTCGGTGGCAGTTGAACAGTTACAATTTCCAAGAAATCTTGCAGATTATGTAGTAACTCCATGAATAATCAATTACGAGCATCTGTAATCAATTAATTCGTAAGCAAAATTGGTTCTGCAAAGGGTTGTAATCGATTAACACGAGGTGTAATCGATTAAATCAGTGAGATTCATTTCAGGAAGATAAAGTGTAATTGATTACAATACATGGTAATCGATTATTCCAGTGAAATGTGATATTTTAAAAGTTTATTTTAAGCTTGTGTAATTGATTAATTCGAGGCATAATCGATTATTCCAGTGAACTTTGACTTTTGAAATAATTTTGAAAGAAGAATAATCGATTATTTAGCTTCTGTAATCGATTACATAAGTGCAAAATTCACTCTAAAAAGCTTTTGAAGTCAATCGATTATCCTGAGGCTTAATCGATTATTACAGTGAATTTATCAGCATGAACAGTATTTATGCAGCAATTTCGAACTTGCAGTTATTTGAGATGAATGGCCAATAAATTATATGATTTCATGTAGATGAGCATATAAACAACATGCTAACACACACTAGATTCATCTAGAATCCCTAGCATGTTTCTAAGTGTGAAGAATCTATCTCTATCCAAAGGTTTTGTAAAAATATCGGCTGATTGGTTGTTAGTATCAACAAACTCAATTTTGATGTTACCCTTTTGGATATGATCTCTGATGAAGTGATGTCTTATTTCAATGTGCTTTGTCCTTGAATACATAATTGGATTTTTGGATATGTTGATGGCACTTGTGTTATCACATAGCAAGGGTATCTTCTGTATCTCAACACCAATGTTTTGAAGTTGTTGCTTCAACCAAAGGCTTTGTGCACAGCAGCTTCCAGCATAAATGTATTCAGCTTCAACAGTAGATAAGGCAACACATGATTGCTTTTTGCAGTGCCAGGAAATCAAAGAGCTTCCTAACAAGTGGCATGTACCATTGGTACTCTTTCTATCCAATTTGCATCCTGCAAAGTCAGAATCAAAATATCAAATCAAGCTGATAGATGTACCTTATGGATACCATAGTCCTACTTTTGGTGTAGACTTGAGATATTTTAGGATTCTTTTGACTACTGTTAGTTGAGATTTTTTGGGATTTGCTTAATATTTAGCACATAAGCATACACTTAACATAATGTCAGGTCTACTTGCAGTTAAATATAGCAAAGAACCAATCATTGCCCTATATTTGGACTCATCAACACTTTTTCCTTTGTCATCTAAATCAAGATAGGTAGATGTTGCCATTGGTGTTGCAGCATCCTTGCAACTTTCCATTTCAAACTTCTTGATTATTTCCAGACAATATTTGGTTTGGCTAAGGAAAGTTTCATTCTTCATTTGCTTGACTTGTAATCCTAGAAAGAATGTAAGCTCCCCTATCATTAACACCTCAAATTCACTCTGCATTGAGACACAAAATTCTTTGCATATGGATTGATTAGTTGAACCAAATATAATGTCATCCACATAAATTTGAACCAACAAGATATCATTATCTTTTCTCTTGATGAACAAAGTTTTATCAACCTGTCCTCTTATGAAAGATTGTTCAAGCATAAATTTGATCAATCTCTCATACCAAGACATTGGTGCTTGTTTCCAACCATATAAAGATTTTCTTATTTTGAAAACATGGTTAGGATGCTTATAATCAACAAATCCAGGAGGCTGGTCTACATATATTTCTTCATCAATGTAACCATTCAAAAATACACTTCTAACATCCATTTGAAATAATTTAAAGTTCATCAAACAAGCATATGCAAGTAATAATCTAATGGCTTCTAGTCTAGCAACAGGAGCATAAGTGTCATCATAATCTATGCCTTCCTCTTGGTTGTATCCTTTAGCAACCAATCTAGCCTTGTTTCTTATTATGATGCCACTTTCATCCAGCTTATTTCGAAAAACCCATTTTGTGCTAATAGGAATATGAATAGATGGTCTAGGAACTAATTCCTAAACTTGGTTTCTTTTGAATTGATTCAATTCATCATGCATAGCTATTAACCAATGTTCATCCAGCAGAGCTTGATCAACACTTTTTGGTTCAATTTGTGAAATAAAAGCCATGGTACAACAAAGATTTCTTAGAGAAGATCTAGTAGAAACTCCCTTGGATACTTTCCCAATTATGTTGTCAGGGAAAGATCTTTAGTAGTTCTCCAATCCTTATGCTTTTGTAAAGGAGTTGATTGTTCCATCTCATCATTTGGTTCAGTTTTTTCTTTTTCATTCAAGTCATTAAGTTGCAGAAATTCTTCAATTTGTCCTGCATCAACATCACACTCCAAATTCTCCTTGGAAGGGTTAATCTCATCACATATAACATGGACCGATTCCTCAACACATAATGTTCTTTTATTAAAGATCCTATAAGTTTTATTTGTAAAGAGTAACCAAGAAAAATTGTTTCATCAGCTTTAGAATCAAATTTGCCAAGAGAATCTTTACCATTATTTAACATAAAACACTTGTAGCCAAAAGCTCTAAAATGAGAGATGTTTGGTTTCCTTCCTTTGTATAGTTAATAAGGAGTTTTCTTCAAAATGGGCCTTATGAGAATCCTATTCAAAGTATAACAAACCATAGTTACAGCATCTGCCCAAAAGTGCTTAGGCAAGTTTGTTTTATTTAGAGGTGTTCTTGCACCTTCCTCAAGTGATCTATTTTTCCTCTCCACAACACCATTTTGTTGGGGTGTTCTTGGAGCTGAAAATTGTGATTAATTCCAAAATCTTCACAAAACTTTTCAAAATGTTCATTTTGGAATTCTCCACCATGATCACTTCTAATTGAAACAATATTTCGAGCTTTTCATTTTGAATTATCTTGGCCAGTTTTCTAAATGCTGTGAATGCATCACTCTTGTATATCTTGAGTAATTATCTACAATAACAAGCCCATAGAAATTACCCCCAAGCTCATGGTTCTAGAAGGACCAAATAAATCCATATGAAGCAACTCAAGAGGTCTAGAAGTAGAAACAACATTTTTACTTTGAAAAGAATTCTTTATTTATTTACCTCTTTGACAAGCTTCACATATTTTATCCTTTTCAAACTTAAGCTTAGGAAATCCTATAACCAAGTCCTTTCTTACAAGCTTGTTCATATGATGCATGTTTACATGACTAGCTCTTCTATGCCATAACCAAGTTTCATCAATTTTACTTATAAGGCAACTAGTGTTATGTATGACTGCATGATCAATGGATAAAACGTAAATGTTACTTTTTCTTTTGCCAACATGGATAACTTCACCACTTTGACTGTCACAAATAAAACATAAATTATTGTTGAAGGAAACTTTGAACCCTTTGTCGTATAGTTGGCTTATGCTTAGGAGATTATATTTCAAGCCATTAACATACAAGACATTTCTGATCATAGTTTTAAGGCTGTCTCCTATGTTTCCTTCTCCAATTATCTTCCCTTTGTTATTATCACTGAAAGTGACAAATCCTCCATCTCTTAGTATGACATTTGTAAGCATGGATATTTCACCTGTCATGTGCCTAGAGTAGCCACTATCAAGATACCATATTGATGATCTTGCTCTTAGACACACCTTCAAAATTCAAATCAAGTAACAAGGAAAGATAACCAATTGAGGTTGGGTTCATAGGGGTTAGCTACTTTCTTCTTCTTTAGCACCCAAATACATTCTCCATTAGGCACATAATATTTTATAGCATAGCATTTAAAAGATGTATGTCCTTTCTTCATGCAATAGTTACAAGTTATAGCTTTTGATGAATTCCTAAAGTAAATATTTTGATTGATCTTTGAATCATTGAAATTCCTTCTATTTTGGTGGTACAAATATGGTTTTGCAAAATGATTTTGAACCTTGTTTGTAACCCAAACCAGAAGTATCTCTAGCATATTTCTGCACACTTATCATTTCAGCTAAGTTGCATCTTCCTTTATAAAGTTTTCTCAAAAGATTAATCAAATCACTATTTTTTAGATAGTAGTAACATGTACTTTTCTCCTTAACTTCTTTTGAAATCTTCAAACTCTTCTTGTAACAATTTGCATTTGTCTAACTTAGAAGATGAAGATGAACATGTACACCCATTGGCCTTGTAACTTGAAAGGAGTTTTTCATTTTCTTCTTTCAATTTACAAAGTTCACTTTGCATTTCTGCAAGTTTGGTGATGTGCCATCTTAGATCTCCTTTCAGCTTATTATTTGACTTTGCTAGCTTTTGAGCTTCATTATGCATTTCATGGAAAACATCAATTGTATTATCATATTCATAATTTACCTCAGATTCAACACTAGAGAATTCTTCATCACCACTTACTATTGAAGTGAGACAAACATTAGCTTCTTCTTCATCTTCAATAGCTGATCCGGAAGTAGTTGATTCATTATCTTCCCAAGCAATGTATGCCTTCTTTGTCTTTCCTTCCTTTTTAATCTTCCTCTCACCTTGTTGCTTCTTCAAGAATATTGGAAATTTAGATTTGATATGTCCAGGCTTTCCACATTCAAAGCAAGTGTAGTTGGTAGAGGTGTTGTTGTTGTTGTTGTTGTTGTTGTTGTCATTTTTCTTGTTGAACTTTGTGAACTTTCTGTTCTTGTTTCTTCTCATGAATTTGCTGAACTTTTTGACATTTAGATTCAGGTTTTCATCTTCATCTTCTTCACTTGAATCTTCTTCTTTCTCAACTTTAGAGGATGCAAATTTCAAGGCTATGCTTTTGTGTTTCTTTTCTGCATCTTCTGCATTGGTTAGTTGTGTTATTTCAAGTTCATATTCAAGTAACTTACCAAACAGTGCAACCATGGACATCTTAGAAAAGTCTTTGGATTCCTTAATTGCTGTAAATTTTGGTTGCCATGGTCTTGTTAGGCACTTTGGTATTTTGATGTTCAATTCTTCAGCATCAAATTTCTTTCCAAGACCAAGAACATGATTGACAATATGTATGAATCTTGTTTGCAGCTGAGATATGTTTTTAGTATTGCTCATCTTGAACATCTCATATTCATGAGTCAAGGCATGCTTCCTTGATCTCCTTACTTCATTTGTTCCTTCATGAGTTACCTCCAACATCTCCCACATTTCTTTTGCACTTCTGCATCTCACAGTTCTTAAAAATTCACCAGAAGACAAAATAGATGTAATCATGTTTTTAGCTTTAAAGTCATATTGCACAACTCTTTTTTCCGCATCTGTCATCTCATCCTATTCTTTGGGAATCAATTTATTATCAACTGTTTTCATTGGAACTAAAAGACCTTTCTTAATGGCATTCCAAGCTCTAAGATCATTGGATTGAATAAAGATCTGCATACGATTTTTCTGATAACTAAAATGCTCACCCTCAAACATTGGTGGACGATTGAGAGAAACTCCCTCTCTAAAAGTTATTTGAGTAGTATTCATTTTCTTTGAAAAAAAAGTGATCTTGAATAACTTTCAAGAACCAGCTCTTGCTACCAATTGAAAATACAATGAATGCTATTCAAATAAACCAAGAGGGAGGGAGGGGTGGATTGGTTTAAAACAAATATTTAAAATTTTACTTAAAGCAATTTGCAGAATTTGTAAATTGGATCATATCACTTAAACTCTTTTTAAAACCAAAACTTTTCTTCCAACCACGATCACCCTTGTAATACAAGTAATGCCAGAAAATATGTGTTGTTGATAATTTCTTGATTACCAAAAAACAAATAATGAGAAATGTATAGAATTTGAATAAAAGACTCAACGATCTATATTGGTTCACCTCACAACCTTGGAGGCGACATCCAGTGACTTCCAACCAACTCATGGTTAGAGATTTCACTAAAACAAATATAATTCTTCCTTGTCAAACCCAGACAAAGAATCAAAATCTAAACCCTATAGATTTCTTAAGATCAAGAACCAGATAACACTACTCTGTTCGACCCTCTAGAGAACCCTTCTCCAGAAACAACTTTAAAGAAACTATTTGCTCTTAGGAAAATACACAAACTTTTAAACAAACAAAAAGAACTATCACAGTCTAGAGTTCAAGAAAGATATCACCTCATGATCCTTAGCATATGAATGAGGTGAATGTAACCAATCAAACAGAGTTTGAATGAATGAATTGAAGAGAACAACTTTCTTGAAGACTCTTGTTAAAAACTTTGCTCAAAACTTCATCATCAATGAATAATGAGTCTTAAGTTTTGATGTAGAATGTTATTCACTCAGAATTGACGTTTTCTCAACTTCTAAATCTTTGGGAGTATTGGGTATTTCGCAGAAATGAATTCTAAAAACTTATTAAAACAATAGACCCACAAGCTTTTTATAGAAAAACAGTTTTAACATAATGTAATCGATTAAATTGCAAGTGTAATCGATTAATTCAACTAATGTAATCGATTAATACATAATTTAAGCGATTAATCTGTTCTTAAGCTTTTTGGAAATCTTTCATGAACAATTTAATCGATTAATACGTGATGTAATCGATAAAAGCAAACTGTATTGAATATGAAACAATGAATAATAATCGATTACATGATACTGGTAATCGATTAATCTAGCAAAGCTCAGAATATCAAAATAGCCTATGTAATCGATTACAATTCATGGTAATCGATTAAAGCAGCAATGCATGATTTTCATCTTACACTATGTAATCGACTACAAGAAGCCTGTAATCGATTAAATTGTTCTTCAAGGCTTTTCTAGGTTTAGAACAAAGACATTTAATCGATTAAAATACTGTGAAATCGATTAAAGCAGTAAGTTTTACTTTTTCCAAAAACTTAGCCATGAGAACTTGAATTCTTGTAAAAACATTTAACAACTTAAGTTTATTAATCAAAGACATGTATGCATGAGAATGAGAATGCAAATGCAATGAAGGATCATAAGGAAATACACTTGAGCCACTTAGACAATTACAAATGCCATCAAAATGATTGGGCATGTAAAAAGCTAAAACTCCAAGCCATCCTTGCTTTAATCTTATTGCAGCTTCCTTTAAATCCAACAAGACCAATGGTCAGGTGGAAGCAGTAAACAGAGTCATTCTCCGAGCCCTTCGCACTAGACTTGACAAGTCCAAATGTCTCTGGAGGGAGGAACTACCTAACATACTCTGGGCATACCATTGTACACCTCAAAGCACTACAAAGGAAACTCTTTTTCACCTAACATATGGCACTGACGCCATGATCCCCGTTGAGCTAGGAGAACCTTCGACAAGAAGGATACTTTTTCAAGAACAGTGCAATGAGGAAAACATGAGAGTTGAATTAAAAACTAGTGAAGAGTTTCAAGACAGAGCTGGAATTAATGAAGAAGCAGCCAAGCTCCGCATGATAAGAAGATACAACTATAAAGTTCAGCCTCGAAATTTCCAACTAGGCGACCTAGTCTGGCGTGTCCGGGGTGAAGCCAGAAAAGATCCCCGTGCAGGCAAGCTTGGACCAAACTGGGAAGGCCCATTTAGGGTTATCATCAACCTAGACAACGATGCCTACAAACTGCAGGAACCTAATGGCAAAGACATTCTAAGAACTTGGAATGCTACCCACTTGAAATTTTACTTTAGCTATGTTGATCAGAACCAAATGAAGTACTCTTTTTCTTATTCAAGTCATTTTCCCCATGGGTTTTGTCTTGAAAGGTTTTAATGAGGCTCATCCTGAAAATAATAGAGGATATGTAAAATGCCGTATTAATAAAACACATGCCTCTTTTCTTTCAAGATTGCAGGATTTTGACCAATTGCAGGAACTATCACCTAGCCACTCTCCCAGGTCCGGCTTTGACAAAAACCCAGGACCATGTCCCGACACTTGTCAAGGTCCGCCCTTGACAAGCCTTACTAAAATCCAGGGTGGACGTGTCCTGGTACACTCCAAAGGTTCATAACACCCTAGGGCTCCCCTAGGAGAACCTCCAACAAAATCCAAGGTAGCCCCTTGGTCGATTATGCGGTTCGTAAATTCAAACGACGTTGAACCGATGATTCGTAGGACTAAAGCTCTGGTAGACCCTTAAAACCCAAGGTCCGTCCTTTGTCTGAAGACTTGCAGTTCGTAAATCCAAACCACGCCGAACCTACGGTTCACAAGTCTAAAGCTTTGGTAGACCCTTATAAAACCCAAGGCTCGTCCTTGGTCTGAAGACTTGCGGTCCGTAAATCCAAACGAAACTGAACCCACGGTTTGTAAGACTAAAGCTTTTGTAGACCCTTAAAACCCAAGGTCCGTCCTTGGTTTGAAGACTTGCATTTCGTAAATCCAAACCATGTCGAACCTATGGTTCATAAGTCTAAAGCTTTGATAAACCCTTAAAAAACCCAAGGCCCGTCCTTGGTTTGAAGACTTGCGGTCTGTAAATCCAAACAACGCTGAACCCACAGTTTGTAAGACTAAAGCTTTGGTAGACCCTTAAAACCCAAGGTTCATCCTTGGTCTGAAGACTAGCGGTTCATAAATCCAAACCATGCCGAACCTACAGTTCATAAGTCTAAAGGTTTGGTAGACCCTTACAAAACCCAAGGCCCGTCCTTGGTTTGAAGACTAGTGGTTCATAAATTCAAACCACGTCGACCCTACGGTTCATAAGTCTAAAGCTTTGGTAGACCCTTACAAAACCCAAGGCCCGTCCTTGGTCTGAAGACTAGTGGTTCGTAAATCCAAACCATGTCGAACCTACAGTTCATAAGTCTAAAGCTTTGGTAGACCCTTATAAGACCCAAGGTCTGTCCTTGGTGGAAGGCTCGTAATCCTGACTACTCGGTTGACCTTATTAAGCCCAAGATCCGTCTTGGCACCCAAGAACCCGTTCTTGGCCATTTACAGGTCCGTAAAACCAAACTATAGTAAATTGTCAAGGTTTGTAAATCTTAAAGCTTTGGTCGACCTCTAAAAATCCAAGGTCTCCAAAAGAAATCATTGCCCTTCTGTTTAAACCAAGAAAATTAACATCTTCCAAAGAGATCATTGCTCTGATGCATGGATCAATGGTGACAACAAGCTTTAATTTAGATGATAAATCTATGTTAGTAGTTGTTGTTGTTTGCATTATCTGGAATTGATCGTACATAAATATTAAACAATAAAATTAGCAATTATTTTTCTTTAAAAATTAATACAAAATGATAACAATGTTGTTTGCTTTACCTAGCATAAGTAGACAACATTGGTACATAATCTGGTATTTGACTACCACCAGGTTATGGCTGACGTTGAGGATGAGGTTGAGGTTGTGGCTATGGCGGAATACATACATGATTATGCAATGCCTCTCCCTCCTATGACGGAATTGGGTATGGATGTGAATGCTTGTAATACCAAGGCATGTAGACTATAGAGCATGCCCATGGAGCCTAATGTGGAACAACCTCGCCAAATGACACTACATGTAGCTCTTACTTGTCCCATCGCCCAATGACACCACATGTTGCTCCCACTCGTCCCATACCTCACTACACTTCTCATATCCAATAGGACACTCGAGTGGCTCCAAGGGAATCCTCTGTACATACCCAAATTGCCTCAAAACCCTCTTCGATAGATATGACCACATGTGTGCCCCAACTCTTATATGGCTAGAGGAGTATGTCTGGTCCTCAAAAGGTCTAAGGTCTATGTGATGCATATGAGGACCAAACAATATCAGCCATTTGCAACCAAACCAATAACTCCTTGGTCTCATCAACCTTGTCGGTTCTCCTCAATGGAAACCACCTAGCTACAAACCAACTTGTAGTCATTGTCCAACACTTTTCACAACAAGGAATGCTTGGAAGATGCTCAAACACCCATGCCTATAAAACATGAAATATATTTTTAGCTTCATATAATATTAAAAAACAAACAATTATGAATATAAAAAAATATTCTTACCATGAGTAGCGTCATATAATCTCTCATATGCTTGCTCGCATATGAAAACTGATCATAAAGAAATGCTAGTGCAAATACTCCGCAAGCATACTCGTTGTAGCAATCTAGATCACTAAGGTACCATAAGTATCAGATGTGTACATGTATTGAGCTCTTGTCGATAAATATGGTATTGCTGAGCAAATGCAACAAATACGTCCTAGAAGCCTAGACATACATTGAAAACAATATGAACACACACAATAACCAAGAAGGGGGTGAATTGGTTAAAACAAGATCTTTAAAATTTCTTTAAAACAAGCAGCGAATTTAGGAACGTATCACAGGACACCCTTTTGAATAACAAATTTTTAGTCAATCAAGACTTACCCTTCACAGAAAGCAATAGCAAAAAAATTTTATTCGTTGATATTCAAATGATTATCCAAAATACTAGCAATAAATGACAGGAAGATGAGATTAAAAGAAAGTAATTAACATATACTAGTTCACCCCTCAACAAGAGAAGCTACATCTAGTTTCTTCTAACCAAACCTTGGCTAGAGTTCTACTATTAACAAAATCTGTTCTTTCCAAGCTTACAAAAGATCACCCTTTATCAACCCTAGATAAAGAACTGAAATCTAAAACCCTGTTAGACTTCTAATGATCAAGACATGGAGAACCCTTCTCTACTCTTCCCTCTAGAGAACCCTACTCTAAACAAGCTTAAATAACCCTTTTGAAATAGCAACTTACAAGCTAAAATGTAAAAACAAATTACACACAAAAACTAATGGAGAGAAACAACATGATGATCCACAGTATATGAATGCATATGATTACCAATCTTGATCAAGGTTGAAAGCAAATATGTTTAAGACCAAACACTCCAAGAGCTTCTTAAAATCTTGTCCAAGAGAAAACCTTTCAATGAAACATGAATATTGGAATTTATGGACAAGAGCTTTGTTAATCAGAGTATCTCTTCTCACTTCAGAAGGCTTTTGAAAACTATGAAAATTCGTAATGTAATGATCTATCTTAGTTTCAAAAGACCTAACAACTATTTATAATAAACTATTGTAACTGAATATAATTGATTAAATCGTCAATGTAATCGATTAAAATACTAATGTAATCTATTAAAAACTAATTCAATCGATTAAAGTGTTCTTGAGCTTTCTGGAAAAGATATATGAGTAAAGTAATCGATTAAATCACTATGTAATCGATTAGAAAGTCTTGTTTTCCAAAATGTGCCAAGTAACCGATTACCACAAATCGTAATCGATTATCACAAGAATAACTTATTATGTGTTTTCTACTATGTAATCGATTATTTTTACCTTGTAATCGATTAATTATTTCTTCATGGCTTAAGTAATAGATTACCATATTCTGGTAATTGATTAAGTCAGTGTAAAAAGTAGTTTTTCCAAAACTTAACCATGAGTACTTGGCTTTTTTATGCAAACATGAAAACCTTAAGCTTTTTCACAGGACATGTGACTTGATAAAAACTATGTATGCATGCCAATGAATGATGTTTATGCAATGCAAAGGATCATAGAATGAAACTCTTGACCAACTAACAAATTACATATGCCTTCAATTGAACGGCATGTAAAAAGCTAAAACTTATCTAAGTTAAAGAGCCTCCTCATCTTGATCCTCTTCAAGCTCCCCCTATGTCAACATACATCGTACTACCAACATAGGTGTGATTATTGAAAGATTTGGCAAGTGTACCAAGTTTTTCGTAATAGATAGTGGTAGTGGGTTGTGTATCCACATGGATTGGTAGATATTACGATAATTTATGCTAATCTAATGAAAAATCTTAAACAAACTAATTACAAATGTACAAAAGTTCATTTTGCAAGTTTTCATAATGGAAATGATTAATAGAAATATTCAAGAACAAGCAAACAGAGTGAATAAGTTGCACAAGTGAGGAATCAGTGGAATAAAACATTGGGTCAAATTTCATCTATTTAACAATCTTGCAATCTTTAGATTACATATACATGATTATTATATATTCAATGTTATTGGATTCATTGTTTCATTTCATGTTAATTCCTTGACTATGAAAATTCTAAGGATTTCAAGATCAACAACCAATTCCTTGATCATAAACTCAAAACCCTGCATTAAAATCAAGAATCTTAACCAATAGTTCTAACTCTATTCCTAGCAATTATAACCATTGGGTGACTTGATTTAGATTCGCATTTGGATAATACTTCCCAGTTAGAATCCAAACCTTGAATCATTAAATGAGCAATCAATTCATCTCAAGCATTAAATTCAAAATCAAATCACTAACATTGAATAATAGGAAATCATATACATATATATCAAAAAGATTACAGAAGAGTTTGACAGATTACATCCAATCCCAATAGCAAGAGGATTAGCTACTCATGGTGGTCAGAGTGATCCTATAAATTGAATGAATGAGAGAATGGCTTGGAAAACGATCGTTCGTCCCCAAATTCTTGATCCTTGCACTTTCTCCTGTGAAGTTCTCTGTTCTTCAAACTCTATTTTTCTATACTTCATCTTTCTTCCTTCTTTTTCTTTTTCTCTCTCCTTCTTATATTTATAAAGTAAAGGAGGTGTAAAAATGAGACAATTCGCTCAGCTGACTAAAATTTCGCTCAGTGAAACAACATTCTTCAGCATGAAGGAAACTCATTTCGCTGAGCTAAATATAATTTAGATCAACGGATTCATTATCTTCACTTCCTCCCATTCTGCCTCCAATCCGCTAAGCTAAATAATATTTCACTTAGTGGATTCAACCTGGATGAGTTCCCCTGGTTTCTTCCTTTGTCCGGCCTAATTCCGCTGAGCTAAATTTGATTAGCTCAGCGGATTGTATCCAGACTTAGCACTTTTATCTTTCCTGCATCCAAAAACAGAGGTTTCTCATAAAAATGTTTGTCAACTCTTCCACGTACAAAAGTACTTAAAAATACCTATCTATGGGGATTTTTACAAGCATATTTTTTCAAAACTAAAGTAAATAAGGGTCATGAAATAAGTATTAAAACTTAAAATTGACACTTATCAGTGATACAACCTCTCTAACCAACTTAGTGTTAGACTTTTTGGCAAGCGTACCAATTGTCGTTGTAAGTTACAAAATTTATAAAAGTTCGTCTCCACAGGGACTTGATTTTTACTCAGTTAATTCAAATAAAATTTTAACAATTTAATAGTTTATATACAGTGATTGTGAACGAGGTTGCATGTGATTGTGGTTTTAATAGAAATTACAGAAAATTCAAAAGAAATAATAAATCTAGTACGAAAGATTACGATTAATTACTGAAAATAAAATGAGTTTGATCAATTAAAGAGCGGAGGATTGGATTTCATCATTCATACCCTTAGCATTCAATTAATATTACCTCGCATAAGTCATTTTCTATTATTATTGATGCACACTGAGTTACCTTGAATCGATGTCTCGCATTCAAGTTCTAAGGATATTTACCGCATATCGATCTCTCGCATATTTAAGTAAATACCCCAGCGTTACGATTATATTCGCGTGTTTATTTGCAATCTCAACGTTATGCTCTATGTCTAGCAACGTAACGTAAAGAGTAA